>JADANM010005719.1:3853926-3912538 GCA_026213755.1 Eurema hecabe
AGCACTCTCGAGATTTGCTTTATCTTGAGCAGTGTACTAAATTCTAATTATTATATCAATGGCTGGAGGTTATTGCCACCGGTCCGAAGCCTGCGAATGATCGTATTGACCCAAATCATACACCATTATGTAATCTTACACTGGACGCATAATGTAGCCATTACATACATTTACATAGACTTATATGACACGGTTACTCGTTGGAAAATCCTACTTTGTAAGTCTTGTTTATTTATGTAATATTCTACCCTCTACTTGGGGTATTTTGGTCTTATCGATAAGTTAATAATGTATTTGCCATCTGGCCCTCTGTATGCTTAGATATTTACAATTAAGCAACGGATTTTGAAGCGGTTTTTTAATATATAGAGTGATGAGTGACATGAATTTTTATGTATATACCATGCAGCATATATGCATACAAAGCTGGAACGGATTGGAAGTTTTTAATATAATAAATAAACGATAAACGTGAGGAATATTATGAATTTTTAAAAAAAACATGAAAATCGTTCTATTTAGCCAATTGCACTACAATTAGAAGGTACTCTTATTTAATTTATTACTCGCTCTCACTAGAATATATATTTCTAAATGCAACTGCAATATTCTAATAGTTTGTTAGGGAAAGTTTCAGGACAATCCTCGCTTTTCATTCTATCCTACAGTTATTATGGACCAGTGGTTTTTTATTGTCCTCGAACGAAATAATATCGTCGAAACTTTATAATGGAATAAAGAACTTTACATTGGCCGTGCTAGGTTTGAAATTAACTGTATAGCTATATTGGCCGTGCTAGATTTGAAATTAACTGTATGATTGAGAAACTACAGGTAATTATTACTTTATTTCCTAGGTTGCTTCAGGAAGGATGGTTTAAGAAAATATTGTTTGATTTACCATTTCATTAATTCCAGTTGTGCTTGTTTCTAGAGTATGATTAGACGCTGGATTTATCAGTAAAACTCCTGTAGAAATAAGTATATTTGTAGAATAGTGATAGTTTGATATCACATTGAAATATATAGGAAATAACAATATCTAGTATGTCGCATAGATTTTAGGACTAAGCGCCAGCTAGAGTCGCGCACAGTTTTAAGCGTTAAATATTATGGAAGTTCGTACCATCTCCGTTATTCCAAACTTCTCGAAGCTTCGACTTCGCCTGGCTTCAACTTAAGGATATTAGTAGAAATTACTTCAAACACTGCAATGCACCATCTTTAGCGGCATGTGAGCGTAATTAGTAAAGTGTTTTAGCACTTCGCACTACGTTGAAATTTCTAGATATTACCTAAGTTTTATTTTATTAGGAGGTAAATCGCGTTCATAGCTGCGATTATTATGCGATATTAAGTTAGCTGCTCGAGAATGTTACTAAGTGCGCTAAAGTATTATAAAGCAAAGGCTATCTTTAAAACTCTTTAAGAGCACTTTATAGATACTGGACGGAGTTTAGTAAACTATTATAAGTTCATTTTAATAACTGGCCAGAGAATTAAGAGGAAACATATTGGAAACTTTATTGTTTGAGTAACATGTATGATTTACATATGATTATAAAAATAAAATATAATTAATTGTATGTAAACTTAAAAAAACTATGAGTTTGAAATTTGTATGTTAAACATTACAATATCATATGGATAATAATCATCAGGTGCGGTTGTGAGCACACATTATGTAGAACTTTTTGAAATTCTTCAATTTTTCCTAGCAACATTTAAATTTGCTTTAACATTATAGTAGTAGAATTTAAATATTATATTAATATTATTAACAATTGATCTCATAATGTGAGCGTACATATGCGTAATAAATTGAAATAATTTGTAGGAGCCGACAAATTACAAGCTGTCGTAAATTCCGTGTAATCAGTGATTGAATTTTGTAATTTAACAAAGGAGAGGCATTGATTACTGCCGTTGGTTTGTAGATTTCCATGTCTGTAATTTTATGGGATAGTAATTACGTCACTGCGTGCGTAATGTGTTCTTCGACGTTTTATATACAGCCTTTTTTATCAATTTGTTTTTTTAATACAATAATGGTTTTAGACAGGTTTTAGATTTTTAGACTTCATATAACGGTGAATTAATAATATATTAAGATATGAACCGAACTTTAAGCCATTACGAGAGAAAAGAGTATAAATATTAAACAGTGGCTGTTACAAGAAAACAAAAAGAACCAATTTTACGCTCATATACATAACACAACCAACAATGAATTATAAGAAGAATTCTAACACCAAATTTCAAGTCTACAATTTATTTTACGTGTTACCAAATATATACGGATATTACCTGTAAATTTAAGGCGAAAAATAAATAAACAGGCATACACCTTGCCATTTTGATCGTTGAATTATTCATGGCGTCTCACGCGAGCCTACCTGTGAGCGAGCGTTCGAGCGCGAGAACTCCAAATACAACTCATATCATGGCTTCGGGGGATATAACGAAATGGGCAAGCCAGCCCGACTCGTTTAGGGGCTCAAATAAAATATACCCAGACTTATTACTGCGCACTTAAAAGCGTCTGAAGTATCATCACGATAATAAGGTGAGCCCTATGCGAACTAATTGAATCTCCGCAGGTCGTAAACGATAAAAGTGTGCGTCAAATTTTGACAATTACGTCGCCCGGTTAAATTGTCGGAATGTAAACAAAACTGTTGTGTCGGCTATGTTTTTAAATTATAAATTATGGCGACGGTCTATCGCTTTTTGCCGGGCGCGCATGAGTTTTACGCTGAATTACAAGAACGTGCCGATCTCGCCGAAGCGAGACGACATAGGCGTTTCTTGGCTGTCTTGTTGCTGCAGCGTATGACAAGGGGGTACTTGATAAGGAAACACGTGGCTTGGTTGTCTAAGAACGCGACGATAATTCAATGTGCATTTAGAGTACACATGGCTCGGAAGGCGTATCGAGCCGCACTGAGGCGAGCTGTGCGGAACAAACATGGAAGACACTACGCTCGGGCGGCCACTAAAATACAGGTTAGCTTTGTACAAACTCATGTTTCATATAAGAAACTTTATTAATGAGACTAAATTATTTAAACGTTACAAATTTTAGCCATAGTTTGAGGTGTGCGAGGGCCTAAACAAAACATAAACTTTGTTAAATATTACTCATATAAATTCTTCACAGGCATTGTGGCGAGGACATTATTCAAGACGTACAAAGTTCTGCTATCGTTCCTACCGAAAATGGTTAGCCACTGTCAAGGAGCGGGGCGAGAGGCGAGCAGCTGAGGCGGCTGAATTTGGTGTCCGGAGTAGAGCTGATGACCTCCGCATATTAGAGGAAGAAGCAAGACAGTGGCTCGCATTCGTTGTCTTTAAGCTGCATCATTTACTCAGAACGGCCGTATGTGCCGGCGTGTACTCCGAACCGGCTACGAGTGAATTATCCGACTTTGAAAAGCTGCTTAAATCCATTCATTACACGGAGTACATGAAGCGGCTTAAACGTAAGTACAACGAATTTGTAAGAAAATTTCGCCCAAAATTTTGTAATAAGAGATTATTCCCCATAATTGGAGATGGGGCTGATTACTGGTATTTATCGTTGCCGGAGATGTATGAACTTACACAACCGCTACCTAAAAAGCGGGATACGAGGCATATTGGGACGCATCATGGCTCGCTGCACAAACAGCCATTTCTATGGAAGAGAGTAACGCCGACGCTTGAAGAAGGTCGTGGACCATTTAAGATGCCTAGATCGCGCACCCCGTCCACACCACCGCCCCCAGCGCCGACTCCTAGTGGTGACACAATCGAGATTAAACCTCAAGACCCTCGGTTTCATCTGTACGTAAAGCACTATACTCCACAACCAGACCTCTTTGAGTACGTCGACTATCATATAAATGTACTCCTCACCAGAAAATGTTCCATACAAAACATGGACCATGAGAAGTAACCTTTTTAAATTTATGCGTAATTTCCTGAAGTTCATATTCATATTTTGCAATGTTATCACAATAGACGGTGAGCCACACTTTATGTGAAAACGTTTTGGCTTTTTTCCTTTTACTTATTCGGAAATCCGTAATCAGACTGAGTTTGGAAGGGCCGTCCGGATGTTGCGAGCCGCGAGTCTTTTGTTGTTTCGCTTTTGTTGTTGAAAATTTTACACTTGTAATTTATTTGAAGAAACGCCTCGGCGAGAAAGAAATTACGTTAAACTCTCCAAGGCAAATGTGTTTTGTAAATTAACATCTCGCCTGTGTAGGTTTTATGGGTAAGCATTTTATGTAATATTGCGAATTTGGCGTTAAATTTTCCTGTCGGGAATTGGAAAATGTGTTGGCGCTTTCTGCTGTGAAACGTTTGTAATCAAACGTTAATTATGATTTTAATGTAAATAAAATTCATTATGGTATTGTTTTTTTCTTATTTATAAAAAAGTCCTAATGAATATAATTATCTGTTTAGATATCGTCGTAAAGAAAACGTAATTCTAATTGTACTAGCAATATAAAAATGGCAATAATGTAAATGAAAATCAATTATCAAATAAGATGTTCTTATGATCACTTAGGTTTAAAACCTTAAAATATAGTCCATTATTCAAAACTTTCCACCTAAACAGTCATAGGGGCAGAACGATATATGTACTCCTATATGTCATAAAACTAATTAGCTGTCAAAACGCGCTTTCAAAATAATATGTCTTAACACTGCACGTCTTGAAACCCATTTGTCTAACAATGCTCGTTTGACTCCGCAAATTTATTAGGGTCAGAATAATTCAGCTTGTGGGTTTCAGTACCTCCTTATTGCATAGCCGTCTTAGCGGGGGGTACATACTATGTGTGTGTGTAATATATTATACCGATTCACTTAGTGACGTGAACATAGGCGACAATGTGATTTGTACCGTTCGATTATTCCATAAATGACGGTGGAAGTTCTTCAGTCGTATTCAGGCATAGGTGGTCCCGGGTCGGAATTTGTGCGTCAACTAAAACTGTCGGCGAGTCGAGGGTGTTTGGTACATGAATAATGTATGGGGTAAATTTGCAAGTGTTTCAATTTACACCCGACGCCACTTCGTCCGTTCATACGCACTCCGAGCTATTCAAGTGCAAAAAGAAAACAAGTAGGCAAACGGGGACGCACGCGGTTTTATTAGCACGCAGTTTGTTCTTTGAGCGAATGAGACTATGGCTGGTGATGATTAATGCATAATAAAAAACTAAAATTTCTTAAAAAATGAAGTAGTTTTTATACAATAATACACGATAAATAAACATCCTTGTTTATCCAAACAATAAACAAATATGATATTTAAAATATCGATGTGACGCGTAAATAAAACATTCAATAGCAAACATAAATATGTTCAAACACGAAACTGTTTTTAAAATTAAAAACAGTTTCGTGTTTGAAAAATAAATTAGTTTACAACAAATAACATCACGTACGTGTAAGAGCAAAGTTGCTCGTTGTACGAAACGAGAAAAATCGTTTCACGGCTGCATTCTTCTAATTTCTTGGAGCCGTGCAATCTAGAAGGTTCCAATCGATAGAACTGAGTGGGTCCGTGATCTGTATGAAAAATGCGATGGTACGCGGTAATTAGTGGAGGTGGGTACGCTTAGACGCGCCGGCTTTCTTTGATATACGAGTAGTTATAGGGTTTTGTATGCTTGGCAGAATTACGTTGTAGCAGTAAATCCGATAATCGACTTAATATGCTATACGAGTTTGTAAATAAACAACATGTTGGCTTAGACATTCATGGTTAAAAATAAGTTCATCAGAATATTTCAACAAAGACCTTTGTTCAAGGATAATAGTTTATCTCGTGGCATGTTAAGAAGAAAGTACAAATTAACAATACATTTTTATAATGCCGTAGAATATCCCTCACGTAAAACTTGAAAAGAATCTACTCGTACACAGAATATTTACGTTAAGCAAAACGAGTCATAAATTGAAATTGAAAAGAATTTGTCCTACGAAATATTTAAAACATCTTTTGCATAGCGATTTAAATCATTCGTCTCGTGCCGAATTTAAATCTACGACAATAATTTTTGCGCAGTTGTAAACGAATGTTTTTTCATACTTCCATGCACAAATAGTGTTTTAGTGCTTCAATAAAAACGGTTTCAATTTCGTACGGTTTCAGGGTGTTTGATCGGGTGGTTCGAATGAATGGTTACAAATGAACTTACTACGTCCACAAGCAGACGAGGTGGCCCGCTCCGCTTGTGAAATCGCTGACGCTCATGAGGCGACCGCCTGCATCGCCCGAAGTGCTATTGAATTTTCCGGTCACTTCACTCGATACTCGCTTTGCGATTTTGATGAAAAGCATGGAACTGCTTTTTTCGGCGGCGACTATTTGGGATTGATTCGTGTAACAAAGAGTTATACGATTTTTAGCCCGAATTCGCTATTATTTATTGCTTATTTTGTTGTCTATTTTGTACTTTACTATTGAGCTGGCTTTTAATCTGGAATTTCAGTTAGCACTTCGTCGATCGCAGTTTAGTGTCTATTTTAAAATCGTGTGCTTTGAAGCTTTTTTTGAAGAACGTTTACGGTGAACTGAATACTATTGTTGTACGAACCAAAAGGTTATTGCGTAGGTGATATTGTGGAACTGAGATTATTGTTTTCATATGTATTATGAATTTTTTTAACATTAAAAACTAAGAAATATTTACGTGATCCAATAAGTAAAAAGACATTTAATTACATTGTAAAACGCTTAGTCATTAATAAAACTATACCTACAATGAATAAAACTATTAGATTAAAAATATCAGGTACAATTGTACTGAACGTGGCCAATACTGCATCTGACAAGGCAGGCCCACGGTTTAATTTGCGGTCCTTATTGATCAATTTACATTCGACTAATCTCCTTTCCTAATCACTAGTCACGGTAATCGCTTCGGTTAGGGCAAATCACTAAGTCAATACAAATGTAGTTATAGCATCATGGCGATATAATTATTTACTCTTTGTAGTATTGATTATTTTAAAATGTTTTAGGTACATACCTAAAACAGTTTATATATAAGAATGAATTGCTCTTCGTTAGTCTTGCTAAAACTCGAGAACGGCTGAACAGATTTATCTTATCTTTGTCTTGAGGTATTCGTGGAAGTCTAGGAAAGGTTTAAAAGGTGAAAAAAATTTAATAATTGTCGGGAAAAATATAAAAACAGTATTTTTCTATTTATCATACAAACAAAATTTTAGTCGATTATAGACCTTAGATGCTATATATCATGTATCAAAATAGTTTTTGCGGAAGATCTGATGTCGCGTAAAATTAATTATCAAATAACCTTTATAATACCCGTACGAAGCCGGGGCGGGCTGCTAGTAGATTGAGTGTTACTGTATACTTATTATATTATGTTAATATAAAATATTTGGTCTTCAAGGGTTTGTAATTTTTCAAATTTCATTTTAAATTCTTCGCCCAATAATGACGCATTATATTCGCTAAACGTTAATGTTGAAAGTAATCTTATTCCCATTAAAAAAACTGAACGCCGGAAATGCTTTTAATTCTCTTAAAAGGGCATTTAATATAATGCAATGAAAACCAAACATAAAAGCAGATGACGTTTTGAATGCAATAAATGACGACGCATGTAACAAAACCAGTGCGACGCACTTCGAGACACTCAGAGAAACTGTTAATATATGAAAGGTTTTAATCTTACAAAGGGTTTAAAAGAAATACGTTAAGAGTGTGTAAGTTTTTGTGACGTAGACAGGGTCCGTAAGTGGCTGGGTTCACGTGAAACGCGTAGGTTTTGTGCGAGCTCTATGACTTCAAGTGGGGACAAATTAACTAATGTTGCTTTAACCTTTAGTTATATAGTTTATATAACATCGTCTCAGCCGTAGGACGTTGTTTATGTAAAATGTTATCACTTAAATAAAATCGTTGAGAATTAACATTTTAATACTCAACGCTTTAACGTTAACTGTATATTCATAATGTCTGACTAGTTAAAACTACAGTTTTATATATAAATATAAATTACATTTAAAAATATGTCAAATTATTGGTGACCTAACGATGAGACCATTTCTAAGGACACAGTATGCTACGAGCGATACGACCGAAGCTACTCAAATACTACTCGTAGCGGCGTAGACACAATACGCTGCTACGAGTAGTATATTACTCATGTAAAACTACCTTAATATACTCGCTTTAAGTGAATTTGATTTGTTATCATTTAAATAAATTGTTGATCAAAAAACATTTGTATTATAATCACAGTCACTGTTGAAACTCATTATTATTTCGATTAACCGTCATTCCATTCGTATAATAATATTACAAGGTCAAATGACACAGGGCGTTGCTGAAACATAATTATAACATCCGAGGGGCAATTCGAGTCACCTAATTACGTTCAACACATAGGGCTGAGAATGCCTTTTGTTTGTTACAATGAGCTGCATTTATCTCAATGGTGTGTTTGAGTAGGTAATAGAACCGTATTATGGTAAATTTTGGTGCGTTTCATAAAGGGGCAAAAGATTTTGTTGTTGTTTTGGTTTTGTAGAACAAAAAGGCCAGACTGAAACCACTCCGTGGCAATCGCTATCATTTTAGGTGTTTTGATTTTATTTAACTTTTAATAAGAAATGCATTAAATAATTAACTAGCTGTTGCCCGCGACTCCGCCCGCGTGGATTTTCATACAAACTTTCATCCCCTATTTTATCCCCTTGAGGGTAGAATTGATTAAAATCCTTTCTTAGCGGATGCCTAGGTCATAACATCTACCTGCATGGCAAATTTCAGCCCGATCCGTCCAGTGGCTTGGGCTGTGCGTTGATAGATCACTATGTCAGTCAGTCACCTTTGAATTATATATATTTAGATATTAGAACTATGATTTTTGGTTGATGATGCTGATAAAGGTAATATATTTTTACCTTAATGATTCTACGCACACGCCTAATTACGTTAGTAGTCCTACTAAAATAGATTAATATTAAAGTTGCATAGAATACTTTTATAGTATAAACCTATATGGTTTATTCCATATTCATGGGGAGGTGACGACAAATTAATATATCTAGTCTTATTCGACGACAAGTGTTATTAATGGTTGCAGTAATTATCTCTCGAAGGCTCGAGTTGCTATTCAACAACGAATAAGATTCTAAATACGTATTTGAACATACGATTTATCATCATTAAAACTTTGACACGTTAATGAAATATATGCTCTCGAGAGCGCCATACATTTTGTCAAGTCGAGTTTATTATGAGTTTGGATAATGAGGATAAAATGTCATTAATAGTATCTGCTATTGTCTAATGAGCCGGTTGAATTATTAACGCGTAGGCATGCTACTAATGCGGGCTAGGAAATGCTAAATTGAATTTCGTACATTTATAATGCAATTAGAATTTACCTGTGTTTATATTATTGTATTCACTGTTAATTAATTAATTTCTTTATAATGTTACAAAACAAACTTACATACCTACTAGATAATTAAAAACTAAGCATTTTTAAGTGTGCACGTATTTTATGTACTTACTTATAAACAATATATGTTAAACAAACGAAAAGAAAAAAAATTAAAAATAAACGTTAATTTCAATATAACAAAAGATACACAAGAATTATTATATTATTGCAAAATTTAACACTACATTAACACATAAGCACAGTCACATAAACCCTATTAAAAACTTATCCAATAGGTATTTAAAAAGCGTATGTGAACCTAAAAATAGAACTCCAAAAGAATAGGTCAAATATCTCTCTGAAAAACGAATACGCCTGTATTCCGAAGAATCGTGTTCCACATACTTCCGTAACAGGGTTATGCTCAAAAACCTGCCGGCTGTATCAATAGGTGGATACGTGTCAATCAGACCGACAGACGGGCTAACGAGGCCACCCCGGGGGCAATTAAAGTCTGCTGCGTTCCAGAACAAACATCTAATATTATACCTACAGTTCTTTGTTTTGCTTTTTCGTTCTGTGAATGGCTTGTCTATAGGCGTTTGCGGTTACGATTTTGAAACGTGTCGATAAAACGAAAGACGACATAGTCGGTTAGAAAAGTAACTTTGAATAGTTATTATATTATTTATTCCTTTCCTTAATGCCTATTGAAAATAATAATAATGATGATAATAAACGTGTCAATAATATGTATATAGTGTCAGGAACTTACGAGGCCAACCTGTAATTGAGTTTTGCATTCCGAAAAAAAACCGTTAAACCAAAACTAATACTTATTTCAACACTGTTATTTGGTATTTCAGTCTTTACCAAATTGCAATATATAATAAGAAAAGTATGTTTGAAATAGCTTATCAATAGTTGGATTTCATTGTTAATCAGAGTGACTTGGAGACTAATGAACCAACCCTGAAGCAATACAACACTCGCCAGTATATTTTTGTGCTGTAGTTCAAATTAGATAGCTTTTGGATATTCTTTGCAAGAAGATTATAATACTTAATAGAGATGAAATATTAACTAATTAAGTAATGATAAATAGAATGGCCTTTTGATTTTGTATGCGTTTTATTTAATCATGGTACACATTTAATAAAAAAGCTTAATTTGTGATGTTAAATCATGACATGGAGCTACTCCACGTATTTCAACATACATAACTCCATACACCTTAGCCACTTGTACGTCATGTTTTTACACTCATCTTTCCTCCATAAATCTTGGATGTCGCACGCTAGACAATCGTATCATAACTCACACACAGAGAGGAACCATAAACAAGCCAAGATACGTCGTGTGACGTCATAGCCCTGAATATAACTGACTGACGCAAAACACGCGGCCGCGTGACGTCATTTGTCACTGTCACTCACCCCTAACGGCCGGTTAAATCGCACTAACACACACGTTTTCAAAACTATTTGAATGATGTCTTCATTTGACTGAAACGAGGAAAGTTTTAATGGGGCTTTGATGATAATGTTACTAATTGCTAAGAAATATGTTAAAAGCGTTAGCATTATATCTAAAATCTATTTAATTCTTGGATATCTCCAACTTAATTAATGATTGAGACTGAAAACGAAACAAAATATTATAACTAAGCAACAGACAAGAACAGAAAATAAAGCATGTACTAACTGACGTATCCATTTGCTGTTAAATAAGCGAACTACAGCAATCAGTTGTCCAAGTTTATAAGTTAAGAGAACCATAGACAATGTTATAAATTGTTCAACCTAACCTTTTCAATGTTTCACATCAATCTTCTAGAGCCTGGCTTCGTGAAGACTTTATTAAATTCACTGAAACAGAGTTGTCACGTCTTCAGATTAATTTTAAGTCATGTCAAAATATATGCTTTAATATCACGATGTAATATTCCAACGCGGTAATTCGCCATGTGTAACATCAATGAGGGTTTGTGTATTGGAAACTAACCCTTAATTTACTTTCCTTGTATTCATTTTCATATTTTATTGCTTGTACCTCATGCTACTTCTAAATTATATCGTATTTTTTTAAGTTTTCTTATTGCAAAGGCTAATTAATTTAATCATTAATAATGAAGATATTTTCAAGAATGAAGTCGAGATAAACATTTTACTCTCTTTTATTTAAACAATGCCAATAGGTACGGTTTAAATCAACTTCAGGATTTTCTTGTAAAAACGTTTTTAAAGGTCCCCTAACGTGCGGGTATGCAGATTGCAACTACGTGATTTGAAAGTCAATGTCTGTCTGTAGGTGACAAGCCGATTAGTGGCTTATACTCTTTGAGAGCCTGTCAACGAATTCACATTTTTTTCTTGCGCACACGAGCAATATTGTGCGGTTTCAGATAGGGGTTTATCCCTTTAAACTATACATATGTATGTTTTCAATAAAGCTCTTAAAACAACAGAAGCGTAGTGCTTTCATCTTTTGATTGCTATTTTTTCTATGCGAATCAGACGGAATTACGGCGCGTTTAAATTAAATTCGAATATTGTTAACAAATTAAGATACAATAGATGAATAATTTACACAATGCTATAAAGGGTATGAATCAAAATGCTATTTAGTGAAATATCGGGAGAATTATATCGGATTAAACACGATTTAAATTGTGTATTGACAGCAGGATATGAGCCGTGTCAACTGTCCTTTGTTCCCGTAGTGTACTCTATGCATGTGATGGAAATGCAAAATAATATCGAAAAATATGGTATTGGTCCAATTATTTTTTAAAGTTACACAATTAATACGTTATCTGAATTGTAAAAATAGTAAACAATGAATATGTTAGTAAAGAATGTATATTTCTTTTATTATTGTTTAACTTATGAATTATAATCGTTTTAATAAATAGAATATTAATTTAAAGGTTATACCCTTTAACCAATGCAGTCGTTTTGTTTAATTATTTGTCTTAATACTCTTATTTCAAAAAGACGTATTCGCTTCATATGAAAGCGGCGATATACCTCATTCACAAAATACCACGCTAAAAACCGCTGCAGTCGCAGATAGAACTAATTAATTTGAAAGACGAAATTAGATTCCACAGCAATTCGTCAGCAACCTGATGGATGAATAATAAAACGCAATATTGTGCGGTGACACGATTTAATTGAAATCTATGGCGGAACGCGCCATCTGTTCGAGGCTTAATTAAGGAGCTAAATGTACTGTCAGCCAAATATCCGATCCGAAAGTTTTGATTGATGACTCGATCCTTCGATGTGTATTCAGTCGGAGGAATTAACAGTTTCATCTGTTTTTCGTATCGTGTTGTGTTCAATCGGAAATGGTAATGCCCGTAAAACATACGCCTCAATTAAGTTGAATCGATGCTGCACTACTATCGTAGGTCTAAAAAGATTATTGGAACAAATAAGTATTCGTAAAAGATATTAAGAAAGGAATACTGGAAACATTAAAAAAATAACGTCAAATACTGATCTAAGTACAAAGACGTTTATTCCAGTTAAATTAAGAGAAAGGGTTCGGACTGAGAATTAAATCGAAAACAGTTTTTGTAAAATTAATATTTTTTAAATGCTTGGCTTTGATGGTTCAAAAGCTTTGAACATTTGGTTTAATATCACTTAGTATTTTGTGTAATTTATTAATTCTATTCGCGGAAAGATCATACTTAACTAATTTATTTTTTATTTGAGTATTTATTATCATAATACATATTTATGTAAAATACATCTTAAGATATCTTTGAGTTATCAAAATTGCTTTTATTATTTTGGTTCAAACCCTCCTTTAAACCATGTGCCATTTTCATTCACACACAACATTTAGATATAGGTATCTTCGGGGGAAGAAAGTAGGTTATGTCGGACTCAAACCGACTAAAACCCTACGGTTATCTACGGCACAGTTATGCAACGGAGTTACGGGTGCTCTTGTGTACTCTTTCAAAAGAAACCATGTAGGTATTCGACTTATTGTTACTCGGAAGTCTCCCAGAGATCAAGTTCAATTAATGAACCGGCAAAATTAGTTATACCCAAAAGGCATACAAGGAATCCAGGAGGCGATTGAACCCCGATCGATGCAAACCTCGGCCATAAATTATGCGGACATTACCGGGTTTAGATGACGTGAATTATACGAACATGATCTACCACAGGATGCGGCGGATATCGAAGTCTAGTATATGAGCGTACGTGTATGCAGATAACGGTTATATAAAGTTATTCGAAATGAAAACATTTATTTCAAATTGTTTAATAATATACTAGGTACAGGGTTCGTTTTTCGTGGTTAGTCATGAATTGATGGTGACGTCAATATTGAGAAGTATCTATTGATAGCTTGCATAGATTTACTTTATTGTTCGTCGATACGTTTTATATATTTTTAAAGTAATCAATAATAAGAAAAGAATGTAGGTATTTATATACTTATGTGATACATACTTATGTGTGTTATGTTGCTATTGAAATATATGACATAAAGCGAAAGGATAATACATCAGTAACTACATATTAATTTAATTAGAATATCTACTCGCTATTTAAAGAAAGATCAGAACAAAGGAAAGATTTTTAATCTCACTTTACTTCTTATAAGGCGATTTAATTAAAAAGCCAGTGTACCCAGTCAGTATTTGAATTGCGTAATCGCTTCGGAAAGCAAATAATATATGTGCAAATACAAGGTATTCAATTAGGGTAGAAAAACTTAGCTTCATTAAGGTGAAGGGCACCGATGAACTACATAATCCTAAGTGAGTGTAGGACGTTTCCTTCGTCAAGGATAACGAAGACAAATTTAAGCTTGGTCGCACCCGGATTAGCGAAGAATACGGACAAATTATACACTGTACTATTACATAGCTGTTTAATCGTTAAGATGAATTTATATGTACCTATAGAATATATTTCTTTCAAATAGTTATGCAAAGTGGACCTACAATAAAAAATATAATATGAACATTATTGAAATAAAGGGTTCGTTTGTACTTTTATGTCTTACCTTCCTTCGTATACAACTTACGCATTTCTTATATTTTAAAAGAATCACAATCTACGAACAGTAACACGTTAAAGGTCGAAATAATTCAGCTTGAAATATGACTGCAGTAAAGTGGTCATAAATAGCGAATGCGCTTGCATCCTTTTACCTTAAACAGTTAATGACCAGCTTTAGCTAGTGATGTTTAATTCGCAAGCACACGGTTGACCATAATAACGTATACGAGTGAATGTGAAATGGCTCTTAAACTGAACATACATTTGGATGCATCAGCATAATTCTTGGATAAACTTGATACTAACTGGGATAAAAGATTGTACTAAAAATTAATTTTACGACTATTTTTAGGGTAAGAATTAATAGCCTAATGTGTTTGATGTCATTATATTAGAATTAATATTAGCTGCTATCACATCATAATATATGTTATGATATAAAAACTCTAGTCTTCCCTTTTGTCCCAAATCCTTTCCTTTTTATTCTACTTTAAAGTTTATTCTACTTTTATTCTACTTTTCTTAGCTTTGTAACTGTTCATAGGCAGACATCGTCCTCCTTGGTAGTAGTAGATATTGTTATTGTGTTAAAAAAAGAGATAAATAGAGAAAAATAGTAAAATTTAGTTTATAATTCTTATTTTTTGTATTTAGGTAACACTAAATACCCTTATGTCATTTGATGTCAGAGTATTACAATTAACTTCAACAAAAACTTTTCAAGGTTACCTAACTGGATCAACAAAAACTAGGACAATAAGCATGAAGATATTTATGTTTAGCTGTTTGACAGATCGTCGTAACATATTTGAAGTCATCTCCTATATTAGGTTATACTGATAATAATACTAATGGGAGTGTTACGGTAGGTATGTTCCTTCGTTCGTTCGCCGAAGAGTCTGCGAAGGTACCCTGGATCCCCACTCGCTGCTGCAGAACGGTAAACAGTGGGGTTTTAGTCGGTAGAAGTCCGACATAACCCGTGGTCTTTCCCCGAGGTCCATGGGTATCCTATGAGGATTTCCCCACTATAAAAAAAGGTAATGTTCCTTCGTCATGTTAATTCCTAGTTGAGTAGGACACAGTTAGTCGGTAGAAGTCCGACATAAACCATGATCCATGGTCAACCCCGAGGTCTTATGACGATTTCTCTACAATAAGAAAATGAATATTAATTATATATACAAATATTATCAAGAACAAATAAAATTGAATTGCGGCCTATTGGCTCGGGAAGTCATACAGGACCTATTTTTATTTTATTTTATTTGAAAATCCAGCCATAATTGTAACAATGATACCTACATTTGTAAATCACCTATTGGTAAAATTATTTCTTTCCTTGGTCCATTCAAAACTAAACAAAAGTCTTGGTTACAGGAAAACAAGCGCGGAGCCGCAAAAAATCAATAAAATATAATTTTAATATATACAGTACCTATTGAATTTAGAAACAATTAGAATGTTCACCTTTGTCAACTCTTTGATATAAAACTGTCTAGAAAGGTCGTTAAATATTAGTTTAGATCGGTTTAGTAGCGTCCTAAGCAAACATAAAACAAAAGGCGACGAAAACGCTTAAAACTAAGTAATTTTAATATAATTAATAATTATTTTAACCAGATTTTTCATGCTTTAGCTTATAGTTTTATTTGAATCGGAAAGGCATTAAAATATATCTCAGTATATAAATACGTTAAGTATTGTCGTTAGTTTATTTACCATTCTGTTATTCTTTAAGGAGGATCATGTTTCACCATGAACCTGCTATGGTATGGCCATTCCGTGTTATTTCAAAAATTATAGGTATCTCAAACATATTTCTTAGACGCGTAGAAAACTTTGCACTTATAAGGACTCAGTAGCTCATGTTCACAAGGCGCTGCCTTCAACATACATTTGTAGCAAAGATCTTGATGAATAAATAGCGACACAACAGAGACTTTCTATAGCAGGCTAACTAGCTACTGTTTCATTGTGAAAAATTTTCCTTTTTTGTTGATAACAGCGGATTGTATGCTTCTTGTTGTTCTCATTTCACTGGACTGTTTTCTAGGTTACTTTACCTATTATTAATGATTTGAGGTAATATCCTTTGTCATTTATTGAGGTTTTAATATTATATTATAATATGGTTATCTATTAAACGAAACAATGATGAAATGATTATTATAATAGCTTTCTAAAAAATGTATCTTTGTATATAAAGGACTTTATAATATTGTGTGCTTGGTATTTCGAAATCAAATAATGCAAGGTCCGAAAATGTTGGTTGTACTTTATCATAGTATAGGGATAAGTTTAAATAAAAAATAATTTTATTAATGCACGTATCTACACGAAACCCGTAGCAAAAGTCTACAACAGCGCCACCTAGTTTGGTCTATCAAGACGCTGTAAAAGTTTAAGCAAAATCCGCAAGATGGCGCTGATACCAATTTTAAAAGGCTTATTCTATAGTTTCATGTCTTCATCGTTAGATGGCACTTTTCGGGAATAAAATGAGAAATAATATTTTGACTGTTAAATAAAGCAGTAAAACTATTAATTATGTATTTTTTAGTTCTATTGCAGTATTTCATAGCGATTTTTCTTATTGTTTCTCACGTCTTGCATCGAATTAATTGCTTATAGCATGCATTGTGTTCATTGTCCCACATTCAATTAAGCTTCTCACAAGCTCCGAATATTTGGAATTGGAAGTGCAATTTCTAGAAAGTGCTTAGAACACAATGGTCTAATTGAAGAGACTCAAGAGGATTGGAATGCAAACGGAATCATTGCAAGCTGAGGCAACCGAAACCGGATCGAAACTATGCATTAGTTAAAGTGCCTGAAAGTTGAATAATACGTATTGACGTTTATACTCTAATAAGACCTAGATAAAGAAACATGAAGTCAACCTACCTATTAATAATAGAAAATAAGTTTTTAGTAAAACCATTAAAACCATTTAGTAAACCATTTAATTGACACTAGTCTTAATCCGCATCGGTGCTTTTATTACATACCTAATATTTTTAAACTGCAGTGCCTAAGGCCTGTTATACACTGCTATATTCCAAGGAACATCGCTTACGTATTATGAAAAAAGCTATCGCGTTTTTATTAAGACTTTTTGTTACCACTGTCTATCTTCATATTTTCACAATATATCTCACAGTCAACTATACAATGCTTATCCGATCGATATTAGCAAACACTAAAAATACCCTTTCAAATAACATCAAACGCTGGAATTCGAGCCATTATATTTGGATGACATTTTTCCTGAATATAATTGGTTAGAAAAGGTTAGAACTCGTGCTCCATATGCCCGCGTTTGCTTTGGACTCATTCAATTATGCAAAGCTACCATTTGTTAACAGATTTTAGGTAATTCTGGGTATGTTGAGCCGATTTTATGCTAATCAGCTTAGTGTCCGTTATTTATTGTAACACGCTTTCAAACATTTCACGGTATAATGTGCTTTCAGTGATAAAGTTATTTCACACAATTAATTGCACGACTCACTAACGTTATGATTTAAAGCGGAATTATTACGAGTCAAGTGTTTGTGTTTAATGATTATTTTGTGTTAATTTCACGCAAACGGCTTCCATAATTAAGTGTTGATAGCACGTCGGTTTTTGACGGCTCCTGTATAAGAATAATTGGTTCGTAAACTTTATTTGTTTGTATTGTATTAAATGAATGTTTTATGTCAAGGGTTATTATTTTGTCTAAAGGTTTCATTATTATTTTTTTATTATAGATCAAAGTCGCTTCGTAATAGTACCTATATTGCTGTTACTGATTTTTAAATTGTCTTTCACTGCTTTATAAAGAATAATTTGAATATAATAATTGTTACATTTATTAATTCAGCGTTCAATGAAATAAACTATTTGGGTGACAAAATTACTATAAAATTTCCACTAAGTAACGCTTAATCAAAACAATCCTTTTGCTTTCCATTAAACTTTAAATACTTCGTAACAACATTTATATAGTATTCCGTCTACAATAAGCTTCAATTTATTTAATAGTGGTCATATTAGTATCCCGGTGGTATTACCGTCACGTCAAGTAGACGCCACGAAAACTGAACAATTTTCTGATTACCATCAGACATGATTACGTTTGACATGCCATTTATATTTCCATTTGTCATACAATAAGTGCTGGAAATTATAGTTATGATATGCTATGAATTGGAAATTATGCAAACGCGAATATACACACATTTGTGCAAATAATACTGATATAATGAATGACCTATTTTCAGGTAATTAGTTAGTATTTTTTTTATATCGAACTTAAAAAGCTTGACAAAATTTTAGTGACCAAAAATTCAATAAAAAATTATTCAAATTGTTAATACCTAGGCTTCGCAATCTTTAGACATTTTTATTACGTGAGTCAAAAAACTAATTCTAATTTTCGTAGACTTAGCGTAAATAGATATGAACGAAAAGAGAAATGATAGCTATTTTATTTACGGTACCTTTATGTATCAACGGACTAAAGAAAATTGTGACTCGGACGAAAATTGAATTTACACGGGCTGTCTTTGATGAAGCAAAATGAAACATAAAATTCTATTTTTATTTCAGATGTTGGCGTCGCGTGAAGTTCTAAGATAGGTGAGTGTTGTAACAAAACAAAGCAAACCAACATTGCTTCAAGCTATAATTATTAAGCTACATACATTTAAAATTCAGTACTTAATTGTTCTAAGTTCTAGATTGTTTACTTGCAAATTTACTTACTTACTTACTTACGTTTTATACGTAGAAAATATAATTTTAAATGGGCAAGTTTGTTATTGCATTTTTTGAAATCATCTTTTAATCATTATTATCATCTTCGTACCATTAATATCAAATTATGTCTGGATAGAAAACGAAATAAACAAATAGTTTATATTTAATATTAAGTGAAAGAAAAGAAAAATCATACATCTACAAAAATGCATTGAAGACTCCATAAAATTTTAAAAAAGGTTTATTGCGTAGAAATTCTTATTGTTGAATATTTTTCAAATACATGAATTGGATTGCCATTGGTTAAAAAAAATTCAAAACAATAGACTAAAATTCAGAAAATATTTTTTTAAAGATTACTTACTATATATAATTACAATACCACACATTAAACTTCTTCAAAGAATTCCTTGTTTTCTTTGTTCCATGTTAAGCGTTATATGAAACTTAAGCATGTATGGACTATAATCCTACCCTTTAAGCCTTTATGCAACATGTTTTAATTGCTTTCAATATCAAAGAAAAGCTTCTTACAATAGTTACCTCCACACGTGCCGCCGGTTAACAATTATTGTCTTTAATTACAGTGTTATTACGAAGTCTAATTTCTATCACTTGTACATGAAAGGCTTTGTTTCCGACTCAAAGGAAAGCCACCTTCGACGATGGAAATGGCGCACAAATTATAATTATTGTTATTTTAATATTATTCTATGTATTGATGTCGATATATTTTGTAGAATTTACGTTAGAATTTGTGTGTGGTTTTATATTGTAAAAGTTAAAGTAACGTACGAAAGTTTACGTTAAAAAGTTTTTTAAAGTAAGGTTATGTAATCCTGTCAAATGTCAATTAAAATAAGTTTTTTTTTCTTTCTTATATTATGGCATTAGCGTCTAGCTTTTTGCCAATGTCAATGTACTATGAGGCAACGTGGTCAAGATAAAAGTCGATATGAGTCAAGTAAAATCGTTATCAAGTTGTCTTTAGTCGAGTCAGTCAGTCGTTTCGTTCTGCCCTTCGTAAAGTGATAGTGAACTTTACGAAGAAATAAGTTTAACTGTCGATATCAACTGTCAAACTGATGTGAGGGTAAAAGCCGCACTTTGAATATCATAGACTATAGATACATCATCAATTAAGTATAAATCGATCAGTGTTTTATCTAGCTGTAAATATTATTTCTTAATATTAAATTGTTTTTTTTTTAAGTTACAAGGAGAATTTTTTCTTGTTTATTCATCGATTTAAATCAATCTACAAACAGTTAAAATTAATTTATCCATCGCATATATCTCGCAGTGTCATTGTTAAATCCATATTATAATCGTATCAGATATTCATATGAATTGTTATTAACGTGTCAAAATATGGAATGAAATTAACAAAATAAATCAACAATGACATGAAGGTAAGCCATGGTGGCGTGGCAACAAGCTTAATATTTAATTACACCCCATAACCGGCATGATTGCATTTCCTGTATCTGACATCACGGTTTATTATTTTGCCAATTTGAAACGATATTAAATTTTCGAATGAAAAAGTGAAGTGTTTCTCGGTGGGAAGGAATCGAGTGAATGTTGATTTAATGTTGTCGGTTAGTGATGGGTACTCTTTAGATTGGATTCTTAGATTATCTTTCTCATAGATATATATTAAATCTGTAATTATATTGGTGGCTACTAATAATTTAATTTAACTTTATAAGACGTAAATTTTCTATAATTGACTATTATATTTTCATGTAGGTACTAGGTCTACCTAGTATAAATAACATAATAAAGAGCCAGTTAAGTAAGCCAGTTTTCTAACATATCTATATGTATTTAGAAAATAATTCAGAATAATAAAGAGCCAGTTTTTCAATATTCACAACGTAAGCCTTCATATTGACTTCGGTTGGCAGATGTCGGAGTTTGTGAAGTCGCAACCGTCACGCGGTTCGCTGCTCCGAAATTATTACGAAATTTGTTGGCCAACTTTTATCCGAAGAGATTTCAGGTGCATCGATCGAGTGTACCCTCTCAAGTCCCGTTCACCGGATTCAAATATTTTCACAGAGTACAGATCAACAAGGGGACTCTTTGAAAGCAAAAGACTGCGAGATTCTTGCGCAATTTTTCGGATATAAATCCGTTGGCGTATAAAGTCAAAGCGTTCGTTATCGTTTATATTGACATTAACTTAACGAAGTACTTGTGTTTCGCTTCAATTCACAATTGATTTTTTGAGCCAGTTTGCAGTATTAAATATTTATTTTGCTAGTTATATTAAACTCGTAGGGGTTGTACAATTTATTTGATTATCTTGCTTGAAAGGATATCGCTCTTTCCCTTTAGTTATGAGTTCCTTATATATATTAAGACAAAAGTCCTTTTTATTAGTACCAAGTGATAAAACGAAAAATTAAGCATTACAATATTTAGCATGCAATACATTAAAATCTTGTTTTAATATCTTAACAACGTCATTTGCCAAAACCGCGACAATTGCTTGAAAATAAAGGTTTATGGAATGGGTAAAGTTAAACCGTTAGCAGCAATGTGTCGAAATGGTACTTCTAAAACGCCAGTAGACAGAAATAGGGTTGAATCGCAGTTATATTAAATATTTTAATTGATATTTAAATGATTTTGAACATACATCTTAACATCAACTATTTAGTAGCTAACAGTTTGTCTAGTATCTAGTATTTTAATTAAATATTTAAATAACCTCTTGTTATTAATTATAAAGACTTTCTGATTATCCCAGACCTTTCTATCAGCAAAAATCAGAATAGACGGAAACCGTTCGTTTCGATACGTTATGATTTTTCTTTTAAAACACATCAAAAATATTCCATATTATCTAAATATACTTTTTACTAGAATCATTTAATACAAAATCTTCTATTATCAAGTACGTCAATAATTAATAAATCAGCTTTTGATATCCAACAAAACATTCCACAGCTCTAAATAAGATGTCTGGCTTAACAGAAAAACAGTATTTCAAGCGTAAATATTCTATACGTTCCAGAACTTTCTATAAATGATCAGTAATAGGCGAGACCTCCGATTCCCGCTTTACAGGACAACTTTTAACATTGAGACGTTTATGGAGCATCTGACGTCATTACAGCTGCACTCAGACACCATGTTACGACTTCTTTATAGTTATTCGTCTGAACGACGTCTAGTTTTCATTTTAACATACAATCTGATTTTTATGAAACGGTCTCGTGGAATGATCGTGAATTACACGTTTAAACTGACCAATAAATGTAGTAGTTGCATGTCAAAATATGAAGTTGTTTCTTGAAATGTTGTAAAATAAAGTTTAAAAGACATATTTTGATATCAAAGAAATAGTATGAACGTCAATAATAAACAAGACGTACTAGTAAAACTTGTGAAAAAATATGTAATTAAATTTGAGGCTAGAACGGTCATCTTGGACCGATTTTCATCAAACATAGCTAAGAATACTCCTGACTAATTCACCTTTCAAATACAATCAAAACCGGTTCACCCGTTTAAATGATGCCACAGACAGACAGACACAGAAATATTTGGACGCTACTACGCCACATAAAAACGGACACACACACACGATATAAAAAAGACAGGTATAATGATGGTGACAAATGCTGTCTAAAGTTTAAATAAAATTATTTTGTAATGTCATAAGAATTTAATTATCAGCTTTTTCTGAAGCCGCTAGAAGCAACGCTAAAAGTTCAGTTCCATTATCGCCCTTAAGCGTTCATTCTTTAACAAATGGTTTCTGTATCGACGTCAATGCTAGCGATTTAAAGCATTTTAAGCGCTGTAAATGGATATTTCGCAGATTTGATGAGACGCCAGCGTTAATTAATACTGTCCATTAGCATCGCTTGCTCCAGCGCTGTATTGCTAAATGCAATTAGTTCCTGAGACACCGCGACACCCACTGTACCCCAACTAAATATAATTCGCGCTCTAATAAGATTATTTCGTTGAGAGTTCCTATCAAAATATACACGTATTTTGTGCTTGAGTTTTATTTAAATTTACGCTTGAGTTAAGAGAAATGTATTATTTCAAATAAGACCGAAATGAACGAATATATGCTGTATAATAAACTAGCTGTCTAGAACCCCCCCTTCCCCCTAATAACCCTTTTTCCAGTTCAAAAGTACCCCCAGGCCTATCTATCTTTATACCAAATTTCGTTCTAATCGGTTCAGTAGTTTTACCGTGATGGAAAGACAGGCAGACAGACAGACCGACAGAGTTACTTTCGCATTTATTATATTAGTATGAGTAAGTAAAAATCTGCAACAGCTTGTCTTTACTGCTCTTCTTTTTAATGCATACAGTTGAAATAATTGTCAAATGAATCTACAAAAGTAATGAAAACTAAAATAAAATTAGATATCTGGAAATAACGGTGGAACGAAACCCAAATACTTCATTTCACATGAAATTCCAAACTCAAGTTTAGAGAATTCAATGTAAAAGTTAAACGATATTTCGAAACGACTCGATGCTTCCAACTTAGGTCGAAATAGCATTAGGCTTTGCTCAATGACTCGTTTCACTGATATCACGAGGTCTCAACGCAAATTATTAGTACAATCTAACCATCCCTCCTCAGACCCGCTCTGTGAAATCTCAATAGATTCATTAAGACTCTAACGAGATGTTCCAAAGAGAATTACGGATGCTTTGTTTCGTTAAATGCGATTTTATTCTATTTGTTACAATATTTCGTCCTTTCAACGCAACGAACGGTTTGTGTTTTCATTCTCTTAATTTAATCCTTAGTATACAATTTATTGACATTAATTTCATTTCATTTTAGTCTATAAGGGTCGCAAATCTTAGAACAAAGAGTTATTTCTTAAACGATTAATTATTTATTTTGCATTAACTTTTAATAAATCTTTTATTAACCTATAATTTAAAAATACCTAGCATTGATTACCTTCGTTTTAAAATAATTATAATTATTGTAAACAGTACTGTTTGTTTAAATAATTGTTTTCTTATGAACTTAAAAGGAAGCTCGTATAAAAATAATAATATAAAATAATTTACAATCGTCGCTAAAAGCAAAAAAAATACGGTTACAGTATTCGTTCAATGTTTAAATGTAAAACAAGCAACAATGGGAAGAATAATGGCTTGGAATTATTGTAAAAACGTCAGTATTAAACACCTTTATTGTGGCATTAAACGTAAATGGATTGGAAGTGTCGACTTTCGCGAACGCTACGCGAATTCGAAAGAAATTTTTCACAGCGACTGCAACGAGGCGATAAGGCCCTCCGAAAATGTGACCAAATTTCAATCAAAGTTATGACTTATAATAATGATTATAGGTCCTTTATCGTAACGCCGCATAAAATTTGCAATTTGTCTGAAAAGGTGTACTCTGCCGTAACAAATTCGGTGGCAATCGTCAGCCGGCGATAACGATTCGAAAAATTAATCCCGGAATAAAAACTTAATGTCTGAAGGAAGGGGATGTAAAAGTTGCAATGAATATAAATTCGAAGGAATGTCATAAATTTTTACGTTTGCGCTTACTTACGATCTTAATATTAAATTGACATTGATTTAGTATTTAAAGAAACGTACGGTGACGTGTAGAAGGTATAATTTGCCCCTACGACTTACGTAGATCGTAGCACTTGCTACTAAGTTATTTAAAGGTAAAAGGAAAATAAACTGTATTACTACGTAGACTTGTAAGGTTTAAAAACAAAACTAATGTTTTACTTGTAATAAATTTAAGTTATTGATGTTATAGTTATTTCAGCTCATTTTCAAAATATAATAGGTTATTATAACACTTAGCAAAAGTCACCAAATGGATTCTTTGTTCTTTCTCACTCCGGGGAGCGGCGCGGACCGCTCGCAGCGATTGAAATTTAAAATATTGTACCCTTTGCCATTATGCGAGCTTATTCACCCTTGAAATATCCCTTGGGGCACCAGGTACAACGATTGGGGAAAATATTTTACACTTGTTACTAAAGATGTCGCTTTCCAGTCCTTTCCTCGCGATTCTAATCTCGATATAATTTTTATCTTCACACCCCGGTCTTAGAGTCGAATTTGAAGGCGCCCGACCGGTCCCCGTTAATATTTATGAAAGCACTTAATTAGTGTGTCGAGAATGAAAAATTGTTATTGAAACCGAGTTGATTGAACTGGCGTTTCATAACTATGTCATTTTGTAGGCGACGCTAATGAAAACACGATTAATCATTGGGAGCTCTCATCAACGCTTTTAGTAGAACGCGGTACGTGATTCTGCGATTTATACGCCGGGGGACAACTATTTTGTCTACCCATCAATTTTTCATCAGTAACGATTTTTCTTTTCACCCGTTTTAATGAATTAAAAGTGTAATGACTCGTTGAAATTCAACTGCAAATCGTAAAATTCGAAGTCAACGATTCGTCGGAGAATTTAAATATAAAATTAAGAGTACTCAAAGTTGATTAAACTTTACATTCTGATAAACGTGTCGCTACTAATTGCCTCGATGCTACGTTACCTTGACGAAAACGAATGTATAATAATATATGCTAAATAATGATACAACTTATATAAAATGTTACATGTGAATGACATTAAATAATTCAAGCGATGGACGCGTTAATCACAGTCCGAGTTTGTTTATAATTTATCCCGTTTCGATGCGATATTCAATTAAGTTCGCAATACGTATTTAAATGTTCACTAAGCGTTAAACTCGTGAAAATAATTAAGCAAATAACTTCACTCATTAGTTGGCAACAAATATAACGCGGTATAGTCGATGCCCGCATTACTGCACATTACGTCCGAACCAGTGGGCGGAAGTCCAACGTTTACTTGATAAAATAAATTTGAACAAAACAAACGCATTCGTGGCGGCAATATGAATCCTCTCTGAAGTTGTGCTAAGCGGCATGGAAGTGGAAAAACGGGAGCTTCGCGGAGCTAATATGTGAATACTTCACATACCTGCTGATGAGCTCCTATCACTTACTGCCGATATTAATTTTGTAATACTTGCCCAAGTTTTGCGCGTGGAATTAAGACGGCAGATCATGTTACTGGATATATTAAAACTATTCGTAGCAGAAACTATGAACTTCAAATTACGTCGTCTTAAAACAACTGTCATACTAATATGCTAGCTACTTTAAATACTACTTTAAAAGCATAGATATTGTGTAGACCCAATTAAAATCTAGAAGGACAAAAGTTCGAAATAAAGTCATATCAAATCAAATCTAGGTCTCGTGGCAGCGGAGCGATCGTGTTTTATTTTCAAATCAACTCGAATTCATAACTTTTAGAAACCACATTTCAATCTCTGTCACTCAGATGGACGTATTCATTAACTGCGATATGAAAAACCCTCAAAAACCTGCTGTGTTAGAAATCTAAACTGGGCGAATTTGAATTCCTAACTAAATTTAAGCTGAATTGAAGTGTCAAGCGTAACGAGAGAGTAGCTGCGCCGCGGTGGGGCGACCATTCGTTAGTCTAACTCTTTTGGTAAATCGACCCCAGGATAAGCCGACTGCAATGTTAACATTCTTTTCAATAATGACAGGAGGGGATGTTAGTGCCCTATGTCTTGTTTATTGGATTTTTTGTTACATCTACATATGAATAGAAACTACAATCTGTTGGACATTGAACGCTATCGAGCTGTTTGTGTTTGTATAATCCTGTTTTGCTAATAATGTTTACGTTACATAATGAATCCGTGAATGTAAATTTAATAACTAAACATGTGTAAATATTGGCTATTATTAGAGTGTACATAGTACATACACATGATTAAAAAGCTAAAGCAAATTATTCGGTATATTATGGAGAAATATTAAAATAAACCTTGTGTTAGTAGAATCAAGTGAATCAATTTTATTGGACCAGCTTGTACCAGGACTCGGATCCACTAATATTCCGTCACTTATTCCTTTTCTGTTAACCTTACAATTAAAATAAGAAATAACAACCGAATAAACTAAAACATAGTGAATAAATTTTAGGAAGAGAACTTTAATTTGAAACACAAACTGTCGACTCCAAGTTTTCCATGTCTTTAAACACCCACCTTAAAGTTTGAAGTAACACGCATGTCGGTCGCTTTAATAAGTGCCGCGCATGATAAATCGGATCAAGTACGGTAATCTTTTGTCTCGTTTTGTTTTACTGGATATTGTATTAGACATCCCTATCACCCGATTTAGGGTTGCGGATTTAATGCGACGCTTGTCGAGTACAAAACTTAATGAAAGTGTGGCTCTGGCTACGAGCATCATTATCGACGGCTTAGTGTAAGATAAAAAGCTTTAAACATTAAAACATAGGGTTAAGACTAGCGGCGTGGAACGAACCACGTTGTTTTTATTATCTGCTCCTTAATTAAAGAGTATATTCGACAATGCTGTCACATGCATAAATAATTGACTATCTCTTATTAAGGTTAGTTTTATCTTGTAGGTTTTCTAAGCTTATATATAAGTCGATATATAGTTAGTACGAATAAAAGTAATATTTTTAATAGGATTTATATGAAAAAATATGAATAAATCCCTAAATCAAAGAGCCATTTGAAGAATTGCATCAATTTCCTACACAAACCACGCAGTCACCACAAATTACACATCACACAAAACATTAATCTGCCTAAATCAATCGTCTGTATTTAATGGTTCGAATAAAATAAAATAGGTAACGTGTGTATCGAAATACTTTTGCAGGGAGTCCAATAGGAGTATATTAATCTGCTACTAATGTGCCCGACCCCATTTGGATCGAAACAAATGCGGTTATATTGATGACTGCACTATGTCTCTGTCGAATGGTCATTTTGTAGCTTTGAACAAACACCCCGGGACCTTTTAAATGACTCCTCAAGCTTGTAATGAGTTGGAGATGGATTGAGACACGGTACGGCTTGGAAGTAGGTAATAGATGTTATATAGGTACTGTGAGGTAAGTTGTTTTTGGTGTTACTAAGGAACAGTAAGACGGATGAAGTTGGCTTTGAGCAATTTAAATTTTTTTAACTTATAAAGCTGGTTGTTAATTTGTATCAATCTTAATTGCTTTTGAAAAAAATGTAGTCACGAAAAAGATTGCAAATATGCTGCATCATCCCATCAGTACAGCGTCTGTGAGGTTTTGCTCCGTAAGAGTCCGTCCCACGGTCATTTCCTCGAGGTCCATGGTGTACCCTATGAGGGATTCTCTGATTTGAAAAGATACCATAGATCTGACATAGAAAGCTAATTCCCGAAAAAAAGCTACGTATAATAAGCAATAATAGTAATAACCTTACTATCCTACAAGGACATGACTTGAAAAGACAAGTCGAGTTTTCGAGGAACATCAAAAACAGAACAGTTCAATAAGTTCAAAATTGAGAGGTTTGCACTGCTGGTGTTGCTATACCAACGCTAATGTGGTGCATGTGCGCGGAACTAACTTGCCCTCGGCGATAGACAATGCTTGAAATACGATACTCGATAATTGAGATAAAAGGTATAAATATATATATATATTATTTTTCTTCACAACGAAAAAAACAAAGAGGTTGTTATGTGCTCTAAATGAAAAAAAATGGTTGTCTTAAAGAAACACTTTTTAGTGTTTTATTGCTAACGCTAGTTCCAAATTGCACAATTAGTCAGTAACTTAAAAATAAGATGTATTATAGACTAAACTAAAAAATTAAATTATAATATTTCAACCTCGATTTCTTTCAGAACTTAAATTGATTCAAACATGTTCAAATTAAAGACATACAAACTACTAACTGATCTAAAATACATTACATCTATACTAAATCATAGTAATCATTTTGGCACGAAAAAAGACAGGCTCAAATATTAATCGTTGAACAAAAACTCAAACATTGTAATCAATCGACCATTCATTTAAACAACTAATCCAATAATAAAAATTATAGGCGCGTGTCAATCCAAACTCGATTACCAAGTTGATTTCAATCAAAACTAAATTTCGCACCGCAGCAAAAGCGTATTGTTTGTCAGTGGTCGAATTTACTTCCAACTATCTATTGTTTCGTGCCGTTATCAATAATTGTATTGTACAATCCGCTAATGTTTATTAATCCCAGAGATATACAGGTGAATATAACGGGGGCTCGGTCGGACTAACCGTCCGATATGCGTATGTTTATCTAAGATTTTATTACATGCTGTAAAATTGGAATTCGAAGCCTGAGGGAAAGGATAACTGACTATAAAAGTAAATGACAGATCGCATATACGATTAGTGCTTTCTTGAGTTGGGAATTGATGCTGAAAGATTCGTTTAAAATATTGTTTCGATTCTGTTTGCTTCTTTATTGAAAGACTAGCCGTTGCCCGCGACTTCCTCCCCCGTTGATTTCTTTTTCCATTATTTCTTCGCTCCTATTAATCGCAGCGTGACGTTATGTAGCCTTAAGCCTTCCTCAATAAATTGTCTATTCAATAAAAAAAAATTCAATTTGAATAAACAAACAAACACTTCAGCTTTATATATTAGTAAGTATAGATTAATAACATTTAGTTTTTAAAGTACCTATAGTAAACTTGATATGCCTTGATGATTGCGACAGATAGTCCTCAACAGTCAGTTTGTCTGTCCCTCATTTTTGATACTTATTACAAGTAAAATATAAAACTATCAACCTTTTGTAAAAATAACCTATAAATATAATTGATTTACCTACTTATCTGAGAGGTTAGTAACTTAGGCAAGCTGTCAGGTAAAAATCCTGAAACTATCAACGACTGTACTCATCCAAATGCCCTATTTATTTTCACCGTATAACCTTCACACCGAGCAATCTGTATCTAAAATAACTCAATCCACAATCCTCTTTATAACCAGAAGATCGCACGACTATCTCCTTATGTATGCCATTTAAAGGTACAAATGGCGCGCCATCAATACAAAGTCAGTAGTTCTCTTTACAAATGTCCCAAACACAACACATATAATATACAATTTACAATCAACTTTTCTTATTATCACACAAACCTACTTTTAAATTATCACATTATATGAATTTGAAAATGAAATGTTGCATGTTATATTCTTAAAAATTGGGAAGTTCGCAACTTCCTAAATAGGTACATACCTTTTCTCGTGTTTTAATTTTATTCTAAACGTATAAATTGGTACAATTATAAATTTTTATCTTTCTCAAATATTTTTCAAATAGGTAACTTAAACTGACCAACAGAATTATACAATTTAATTCAGTGCTAGCGGACCCGTGCCCATTTCGTTGGGCATAATGCTAACAATCCTCTTTTTATATAGCCTATGACACTCAGCAATAATGTGGCTTTACCTTTTAATTACCCCTTACAATTTAACAAACACACAAACTTTACTTCTTTGTATATTAGTATAGATATAAGATATAATTCGCCGACATTTAGAAAGAACGTGGAAATATACTGTAAAACGGACGGACACAAATAACCTAAATGAGACTACTCTCTAATGAATCTCATTACAAGATCAAGTCTCCCAATTCTACGAATTCTTTTCTGGGTTAATTTTTAGACATTAAGCTTAATTATTATAGCACTGTTGCCGAGATTTTTCACCTAAGAGTCCTTTGCTATCTTAAGATCTTAAGTTAATTACTATGCGGATAACGAGGAAAATATTCTTAGAAATATTTCGTCCTCTTCAAAATTTTCATAGAAATCTTATATTTAACGACGAATATTTAATGAATTCTTGATTTTTCTCGCTATATTTAAACTATTTGGCCAGAGCGATCAATGTCCTACTTTGTACATTTTACAAGGTGAATTGGAGAAATATCACTCACATGTAGAGGAAGGTTACTCGACCAGGCGAACAAATGGCCGTCAGGCCCCAAGAGTTCGATGGAGAATCTCTAAACCCAATTTTACAGCAAAGAATTTGACAAACAAGGCGTAATAGCCAGAAGGTACAAGTTTTATAAACCTTAAAACCCGCTATAAGTATTAACATAAAAACCTCTCAAAATGAAGGATAAGACTGAAATTGTTGCTCAATAAAGCTGAGACAAACATGAATAGATAACTAGTTCAATTCCTTGCTGTAAATATTTGAAAACGAAGGCAGTTGTTTGGCGAAAGTTTTACGGACGACCTGAATTAATAACTACGCTCAACTCCAACCGTTTCACATAAAGCGTCTGTCCATCAACTTCACTGTCTAGTTTTATTCGCTATAAAATTTTCCTACTTTTTGGGCTATATTAAGCTAGCTTGAATTTAGGAATCAATCACTTTTAGTCTCATCTATATTTGATTTTCACGTCATCGTTTTCTGTCTGTACTTGTATTTTAAGAATAGCTTCGTACGTAATTAAATTGTAAGAAATTATAATTACCAAATCTCTGTTTCAAACTCAAGTGACGAGACGTCGTTAAACATACTTTCTTCAACTACTTTTAGTGTTAGTGTATTAAATTTTACACGTAAAAAGAACAATAAACTTTTGTACAATATTAATAATTATCTTATAGGTACTATTTATGTTTAAATCAATCGTTGTTTTCAGAACCACTTCTAAATTTTACATAAACACAAGATTGTTTGATGCACAAACATTGAGTGATAGAAATAAATACACTGCTTTCACGTAAACATTTCTAACTTCAGGCGAAGAGTGAAGAACTAAAAAGAAAAGTTCTCCTCCCGATAACGGTCCTGATATTAATCTAATTAAAACGCTTTCGCTACATAAGATACGTTAAAAGGAGACAGTTTATTTATTAACATAATTAACTTTTGTATCAGTCTCCGTACTTAAAGGTGTTTAAAAATTTAACAGTTTCCTCGGCCAGTGCTGTTCCCTCAGAGGCTTCACTCTTAATTATTACTTTGGGAAAATTAAGACTGTCGCTTAGCGAGAGTACCCGAGTAGCGCCTCTCCCATTTATCTAAATGTATTTTATCTCGCTCGGGGGCGCCCCATGTAGGTACATAGATATACACTAGCATGCTGATAGCTTAAGAGGGTTGAAAATGCATTGAGATTATATCGCTACTTTTAAGGTCAGGATTTAACCCAAACATTGTGTGAACTCGCTAACATACTTTAAAGCCGTTGGGGAAGATCGAGGGTTTGTATTTGGAAATGTTGAAGTTTTATAGTTTCCGTCGAAGGGCTATTTTGGGTGCTTAGTTGTGAAAATCGTTCGTGTAACGTGTTTAATGTTATGTTTATGATATATTTTGAAATTACGAAAAGTCTCTACCGAATATATTTAAGTAAAAGTAAGAATGAAAATTAAATAACATGCGTAAATAATACAATTTTACAATTTATTTCTAGTAATAAAAATCCGATTATTTTTACAATAATATACCACAGACTATGGTAGAACAATTGTGAACTCACAGGTGAATATTTTTATTGCTACTATTATCTCATTTATTTTAATGCGTAACTGCGGGGTGGGGCTACGCCCCGCAGTTTTGTCCGCACGTATGAATGTATTATACACATTAGGTAACTTTCCTCTTGAATCACTATCTGATTAAAAAGCTGCATCAAAATCGGTTGTGTAGTTTAAAAGATTTAAGCATTCCTAGGGACAAACCGAAGGATGATACTTTGATTTATAATATTTTTTTTTTTTTTTTTTTATAATATGATCATTAGTTATTATACTAACATATAAAAAGCAATGCATATATAAAACATACTATGACTACTAACTTTTATTATGACTTAATTCTTTTTATTGGTACTTTTAGTAATAATCAGCCACTTGACATAATTACGGTAACTTATATTGCCTAATCGGCTCCACAGCTCTCGTGTTCTGTAGCACGCTCAAAGTAATGACGCATACTAGGCTGTACGCAAGCACATTACCTATTGTAAGGTTCTTTGAGGCTCCACAGTGTCGCGGATATAACGCTTTCTCTCTAATTAGAAGACTCTTACGACCCCGTCTATTAAATGATAGTAACACGACTGTATTTAAAACGATTCTCGTCATTGAACTATTTAATACATTCGCGTTTTCGGTAAAATTTGTACTGTCTTAATCCATACTAATATTATAAATGTGAAAGTGTTTTTGTTTGTTTGTCCCTCCTTCACGCTGTAGCTAAGCAATAAATCGACCTGATTTTTGGCATACAGTTAGTTGAAAAGATGGAGAGCAACATAGGCTACTTTTTAATTGGAAAAAAGGGTTATAAGAGGACCAGGGGGGGGGGCTCAAAGTTTATATAAAAGTCCACGCGTACGCGTACTATATATCAGTAAAGTATTTCAATTCACTATTCCCTATAACCACACAAATTCTACACTTTATAATATTTGTATGTTTATATCTATACGGTGAGATTGAAAAAAGCGTAGAAAATACACATATTATAACATCCAACTTTGCCAAAAATATATTCTTAGCGTAGATTTGTTTTCCGTGTACCAAAAGCATAAGTCGTTATTCCTTCCTACACACAACATGACAATGTGATGTCTGTATTATATTATGCTTGCAAATATTTTTTTGTTAAATATCATATTATGCTGTCATAATTTATAGCGTTTTGTCAGACATTTATGTAATCATATGCATCGTAGAAAAGGATAATTAACAATAGACAATAAATGTTGTCTTTGGCTAGTGTTATTCGGAATCTTATTATTGAGAAAAATACAATTTGCAAAAAGTAATTAATGACTCTTCTTAATTTATTTTATAACGAGAAATTAATAAGCAAGTACAAATAAAACCATTATGTACGTATTACTGTAAGAATATTTCCCATTGATTTCTTTCCTTATTCTTTACTTTACACACCATTTGACTAATTTCTCTTCAAAAACTTGTACTATGCCTACTCATAATGTAAATATATATTATTCACGATAAATGCCGCGATACAAACATCTCATAAGAAATTCACGCACATTGAAAACAAATTAGATTGGAGCGTGTTAAGCGCTGTTAACCCAATCCAAAGTACATACGTTAAATATAAATGGGGTATTACGTAAATCCAAACATGATATTAATTTCAATCCGGAATTTAACACGATTATAATCAGCAGCTGCGTTATGAACAAAATAAATGTTCAGTTATTCGCATAACGAGTATTTATTTGGGTAATTAAAATAATGTCTCGTTAAAGCAAGACTCAAAAAACAATTCACAAATTAATGGTTAACCAATTTAGCAAAAGATTTCATTTACAGCCCGAAATTTGTGGTTCAGTCGCGTTTTCATTACAGCTGGGAATAGCCAGTTTTAATTCAGTGGATGAGAGGATTTATGCTAAACTCCGGATTACCGGGTGAGACATTCTTCATTTTTAATCGCGTTTGCAATATTCTTCATATTTTTATTTCGCAATACAGCTACGTATGAAGCTTACAAAACGCCGCGCCGTGTTTTAAAACTTTTTAGTTTTGTAAGTCGTGTATAAAATTTCCATTAAAAAAGACTTTATTAAAATAATGGTACTGAAATAATTGTTTATAAGTAGAATTTTATACTTCCAAAGGACCAAACAGAACTAACACAGCGCCATCTAGTACCACGCTAATCTAAGCTTGTGTTATGGTAACTAGATAACGGATAAATTTCATAAATATACTTTACTTTTATAAAATAATAAATGCCAATACCCAGACCAGAAGACCCAGAGAGAGATGCATAGTATGTAAATTATAAATATATTTTTTCGATGTAGATCGAACTCACAACCGGTTATAACAATATAGTCAAAATACTAATAGACTACCCATGTTGAAAAAAATATGAGTCATTTGAACCACCCAGGTGACCTATCTAGAACGATATAAGAACATAAAATATTAAGATTCAGCACTATGACGTCACTTGTAAGCTGTCCAACTGAGTGCCGGTGAGAATTGTCTATAAAGGTAGTGGCATGAAATCACTCCATCTAAATCCATAACAAAGGAGTCAAGATTAAGGTAACATTTAAACATCGAAACTGACAAGAACTCCGTGTTCTCCCCAAATAAATGGAATGGTAAACTACGTTTATTCCCCGTACATTTCTCTTGCCTCCGACCCTACGATTTACTCATTGACGCTGCATCTTTAATTAAGCCCATTTTATTGCAACTTCCTCGTCCCTATTAATTAGAAACTTGAAGCAATATATCCAGAGGTACCCGGCTAATGCAATTACAATGTAATAGATTATATTTCAGCGTCGAGCTGTTTTATTTTACGAAGCCATGAATGTTTAAATTTTGCTGATGGAAATGAAGGATAAGATGTTTCAAAGTTTGTATTAGAGACAATTGAATTATATAAGAAGATTGCACGTTTTAAATCGTCACGATCGATATTTCGTTCTAAGGACAAAAATCAAAATGTTCCAATATTGATTGTTTGCACTTATATGTTAAATCGATGAATATTTTTTTTGTAAATGTGTAATGTGTTATACATTTATAACCTCTTTTGAAATTTAAAACCCAGAATCCACGTATATCAAAATTTGAATTTAACGTTTATACTTAATAGTATGGAGTTAAAACAGAAATGACATTAGCATCGAATGTTATCACTCTAACAGGCGCAGGTGTTAAAACCAGCCATTAATTCCATGGCACTGGAAGATATACCGCCTGAAGAACCCAATTTTTTATGACCGAAACCGCTCAAGTTTCAAACAATAAAAAGTGGTGATAAACTGACCACTCGTAAACCTGTAGGAATTACTTTTTTCAGCAAATTAAATAAAGTCTCTTTACAAGGATTACGTCGTTAACAAAAAAAAAACAAAAGAATATACGGTAGGCGTAGTACCTTTAAATATAAACAAATTTAATATCGATAAGTTGATTTTGTTGCATTGAATTATTTAACTACAAAGTATTAAACCACAAGCCAAACAAGTTAAGTGATTCATGTTGTAAAGGAACGGAAACTGCATTAGAAATAATTTAGATGTTATTTTTCATCTAAAGTTTAATTAAGTTTAATTTACGCTCGCTACGTTCTATAATAAAACTGTTTTAATAGATTCTAAGCGTATTTTATAGTCTTTCCCAGACGGCTGCATGTTTGTAATGTCTGCTAAAATAATAATGAGAATTAGTTTAATAATACAGTTACACCACATCGTAAAGGGACTCTAGAAATAGATAATGCGATATGTAGTCTGATAAGACGAAAAAAATTAAAAAAATTATTTTGTAATGTTCAATGATTCAATATAGTTAAGTACTGCTGTTATTTATTATTTTTATAATAGTGATGGGAGACTTGGCAGATTACTTGTATCGTTTCAAATGGCCGACACCCAACTGCCTAGTGATGGAAGATTTACATCTATCTTCAAAGTTTATTCACATACCCTACAACCCTCCATCACTATTATAAACATAATAAATAACAGCAAACTTAATCTGAACCTTATTTCCAACAATATTCATAACCATTACAATAAAAATGATTGACTAACACTGTCACCAACTGAGAAAATACATTTCTTTTTATTTTTTTACAAACTGTTTACATTGATTGATATCCGCTTTGTAAACATTATCTTTAGTATTCAATTTACCAATTGACGTGTTATCAATATCATCTAGACGTTCAATGTAGAGACCGATCTCGACAAACAATGTGCTACATTATCACAATTCAAACTACAAACGTTAATATTAAACAATCTCACAAAATCGCGACCTAATAACGGTGAATGCTTCTCGCTAGTTTTTATAATAAAAAAGTGACGGACAATGTTAAATAATAACCCATAGGCGACATCTTAACACCGTTGTAAAAATTAAAAACTGCCCGACATGCCTTGAGGCGGTAATTGCTACCGAACAGCTGTTTACATGTAGTAGCTGGTAAGATAGACACAGCACTACCGCTATCAATATCACAAATAATTTCTTTAGAGTTTAAACATACTTTACGTGAGATCGGTTCGTCCTTTAGTGAGACGATATCGTCGTCGTAGTTCGGACCTATAACATTATTATCACTTATCTTAACATTACACATTATTTTGAGATGTTCTTTTTGTTACACTTTTGACATGTCTAATTAACAAAACGTCACTCTTCCCTACTGTGATTTTTATATTCGCACACATCACAACACTGAGACACTGTCGCGTTGTCGCCGGCAGCCGACGCAGCGCGCGCTCGCTGCACCGCGAACACCGATAGCTGGGCCGACAGCTCCGCGCGAGCGACGTTGCCAGCCCGCGCGCTCTGCACCGCGGCGCGCGCGCACCGCTTCAGCGCACAGCCTTTCTTTTTTCACTTGTGTTCTCTAATCCCAGGACAAATTTATCCCGCCAAGCGGTATTTAACTCTGAATTAAAATCTCAATATTGTGTCAAGTTACGCACTCGCGCCGCCCATTCGGCTAAATCTTCCCCCGGACGTTGTTCTGCAATATAGAAGGTGTAACTTCACCAAAGGCACATTTTTTAATATGCAGATGTACGTCCAATTTTTCTAGAAGACACTTAAACTTCACGTTGCCTATGTTGTCAGGAAACACCAAATCTTTTGCGACGGTATCATCCACGAAAGCAGGGAGCAAGAGAGCTCGTCTTTTCACTCCAGACTTATCGGTGTCGTCTCCAATGTCATTCGCCGTGCAGAACTGGATAAAACGACTCCTAAAAATGCTCCATTCTTGCGTGAGATGATCGAATGAGAGGTTGCCGCCGAATGTCATCATAATGTTCATTATACGTATCCACGTCATTCACTTTTAATGCACCGGTGAATACTATACTAATACGAATATAAAAATGTCTTTTAACACACGTGATTAACGCCTCGTCGCCAATTGTTGTGTATTTGCTCGGGATTATAAAGAAACACGCAGATTACTTGTATCGCTTTTAATGGCCGACAACCAACTGCCAAATAATGGAAGATTTACATCTACCTTCAAAGTTTATTCACATACCCTACAAGTTTACTGTACAACTTTTGCATATTGTTAAATAAATGTCATTCGAGCATATTGTAGCTTTACAGTGATGAAATTTTTTGTTCAAATCTTACCGGTATATTGAAGAAATAATTTCTCAAGTTTTTTATTGCAAACAATCATCACTTAAATCTTTATGATGTAGAGTGTAGACAGTCTAAAGTTAATTACCTATATATAATTTATTTGTATGTGACACCTATAATTAAATATAACTATTTTAAATAGGCTTAGTAGTCACTGACAGCTTTTACCAAAATAACAAAAACAATTAATTATCAAACGCTTTGAAATTTGAATAAAAAATTGAAATCACGATCCAATGCATGTTTGAAAAGCGTGGCGGGGAAAATCAATAATCGCATAACCCTCCTAAACCTATTTATGATACATATAAATAGTCGGGCTTTATTTATTCTTAGTATAAAGTCGAGAGAAAGATCAAATAGTCTTTGTCCTTCCTCTTTACTTATTCAAACAAAATTACATATGCCCGCTTCGGAATCGCCATTGCCCGAAATTTTACGCGTCGGAGATAGTGCCATGAATATAAATCTATCGTAAAGGACACCACAAGACGCCAAGAGAGTTTACGGGTATGCTCACTTTGCATTCTTCGTGTACGGGTCCTTTATGGTCTCTTTATATAGTCGACTCCTTTGCATAAAACCTACGTTCTAAAACCACTCTTAAGAATCATTGATCTGTCCGTCACTTGCGTGCGTACGCGGTTGTTTTAACGATTATTATTATTACACGTAAAGCTACAGCTGCTGTATGTAAGTAAGCATTTAAAAGAACTATTTTGCATAACCCAAAAGCTATTATACAAATTCACTATTTATACATTAAGTAATAATGAGACAAAATCTGCTACTCAACAAAAACTTATCATCTTGAGAAGGCAACAAATGTAATAAATTTGATCATTAGGAGATAAATAAAGTCGAGAAAAACACGTACTTGGTTGCTATTTTAAGTGTTAAATTGGATGTTTAGCGCCTCAGGGTATCTCTGTTAACTATTAATCCCATTTTCTTTTGCAGAGATAACGAAACTCATTTAAGATATCTTGCGAACGCCTTTCAAGCGTTTTAGGGTGCAGCTTTCGAACGGAACAGGGGCGGCCATAGATCGGATCGTATTACGTCATTAAAATCGCTTTAACCTCTCATTTCGAATCATTTAATTACACAATTTGTAATATAAGTCTAGATTTGCGAGTATTTGTTACATTCTATAAGATATTTTCTGTTGATGAGAAGGTGTTTTTTGTTTCTGAGGAAGGAGCACCAATTTTGTTTACGACATACGTAGCCTTGTTTATTATATGGATTGTCGTGATTAAGTTGGATTAAGTAAATATAACAAGATAGATTAATAATTATATCATCTTTCGATATTAATTTAGAAATAAATAATTTTGTTCTGGATATCCTCTCCGATATCTTCCCTGTTCTTTAATACCTCAGTATTTCGTCTAAGGAGACCAAAGGTTTCTCTTTATGTCTAATAAAATTTTCTTCAGAGAATCTTAATTGAAAATTCAAATTTATGCATAAGCTTTGATTGTAGCGATGTATAAGAGACGCATTTTGAGAGCATTTATGAGATTTAAGCCTTCGCCGGCTAGTCCTTTGCAAATTTTATTACATCTCGCCGGGTGAAAGGAGTTAATTTTGACTAGATGAGGTTTTTTTTAATTTATCTGAAATAATAAGTGATTTATTTTTTTAATTAATAGATTGTCAATGAAAAAGTATTTCAGTTCGAAACGTAAGATATCAATTTGACATTTTAAATACAAAGAAAGCTAGTTAGTTACTAACAACATACCTTAATAAAATATTAGTGTTTTAATTCAAACGAATAAAATTCTATAAAACAATTTCTCATCGCGTTATTAGAGCAAACTTCTAAACGTGGATGAACAATTTTCTCATCGGTACTTGTTATAATTACGACCGACTTAAACTATAAGAAGTGAAACTTTCACTAAGTTAAATTATCGATTTTGTACAAGACTTCCAAAGTCTTTACTCTTGCTTACTTAAGTTGGCCGGATTATAAAGACAAAGCGATGAATAGATTATTGGGTATAGTACGCGTCATTTATGTTTAGCGATTGACGAGAATAGCTGCGCATCGGTAGAATCGCACTCGTAATTAACTTATTGGTGCGAGAAAGACAACACGACTGGGACAAATAATCAACGCTCGCGCACTCGACGATCACGCGCCCCGCGCGCCGCGCCGCTACCTCGATACCTTATTTTTGACTTCTGCGCAGGTTTCGTTCAGCGCTAAAGATTCGTGACGCGAACTATACATACTTACTTAAGTTTAAAATGTTTCATGAGTACCGATGTTTTAGGGTTAATCATTCTCGACACATTATGTAGGTTAATTAAGAATTACTCGCTATAATAATGTGGAACAAGATTAAAGGCTTAGGGATTAATTGCGTGATAATTATCGTCTCAGTTCTTAGATAAGTTAGTAGTAATTTTAATATTATATGATCTAAACATTTCCTTTGTAACGACTTTTTTATTTTATGAAATAAGTGAAGTAAAGGAAGCCATTAACTTTCAATCAGATTTTAACGATAATATTTTTTGCAATACTTAGAGTAAGTAAGGAACTTCAAAAAAATGTTGACTTCGTAACCGGAATTGTAACAGTCAGATCCTATTTTCTAGTCTTGATAATAAGGTCATCTATCAAAAAGAAAAAAAAGTTTTTGCTAAGACTAAAAATAAGATAGAATAATCATATCATTAGTCTTTTTTTTAATCAGTGTATACTTTAACCAATAAAACATTTAAGTGTTTATATGTTTTGTAATCAAAAGTTTTGATTCAATGCTAATATTATAAATTTGCGAAAGTATCCCTGTCTTTCTTTCTGTTTCACGCCAAAATTGCTTAACTGATTGTAATGAAATCTGTAACATAGATAGTCTAGAGCCTGAGAAAGGATATAGGCATATAGATAATGGGGGTCAAAGTTTGAATTTGTTTTGTTTCATATGAAAGTCTAAACGGACCAAGTCGCGGGCTACAACTAGCATTGTGTATATTAAAGTCGTCTGTACAAGTGACCTTTGGTAGCGAAATAAAATTTGATTAGGCATATTACGTTTACGATTCAAAACGGTTAATTTTCAGGCATGTCGCAGCAGTTACTTATAAAGGTTGAAAATTTCATAAAAGCATTATATCTCTGCCGGGTCACGTAGGAGAGCGTTAGGAAAATTACATTTTGTTTAGCCACGTCCGTAAAGCGACATGGGACAAGTGAGTTAAGAGCTTCTTTAATTCTCGTATCTCTTCAGTTAACTGAATCACAGTATAAGTGGTTCGTGTAACCACTTTTTATATGACGCATTTATATCAATATCGTGTGATGCATGTTTTTATATTCAATATCTTAGATACTGGGTTTCTAGAAGTTTTTAATCTAGTTGTTTGTTTGCTTGCTTTTTTTAGCTTAAATGAGTTTGAGTCAAGCGTTAGATTATATTTAATAGAATAAATATTTTTAGAAATAAAATACATAACAATATCCATGTCACTAAATGTAAAAGAAACATTATTCAAAAACTATTTACCTATTTCCTAAATAAGGGTCAGTTTTTAAGTGTAAAGCATATTTTTTAATAAACGGTGAAAAGCAATAAAACAAATCCCCATTTTAATTGCCAGCTGTAAATAATAATTTGGTAAAATTTCCCCAATTTTGGTCGCGTGCTCGAAACTTTTTATTACAATTTTATTGTTATTTAGATGTGTTTGTTCCTTGTTTTAGATTACATCGCCGGTTTAAAAGGAGCGGAACGTTAATGTGAGTTTCTTTTAAGTATAAGGCACATGAAAAATATATAAATGGTTCTAACAATAAAGTTGGGTTGGAGTACATCAAGCAGTGTAATGACGCAATCCTTCCTCAGGTAGGCCTAATGAGAAACTAAACTAGCGGTCAGCGAAACTTTTTGAAAGGTAAATTCGACTCAACAGTGATGTAGCCCCAAACTATAAGCGTTAAGGAACTTTTATGGGCCGCCCTGCCATTCGGGCGCGGGGCGGGACTCGCCAGCTAATTCCGCTACGCCTCGCCACGGCAAACAACAATGCACCTGAGACGCGATTCTTATTTCTCTCCCACCTAATTCTACCGCAGAGCAAGTGTCGAGGTGTTCTGAACTTTGTCGGGCGTCATAAATTTATTTAACGGCCCGAAGGCAATAAGAGGTAAAGTGTAAAAAGAAAAATACGATACCAACGTGCCTAGCCGTTATTGCAATTAAACAGAGGAAGTAAATCTTTCAATACGAGCGCTAGCGTTCGCCTCCCGTTTCCTGCCTTAATTTATCGCTTTGTTTTAGTCTGTGCCGCATCCAATTGATGGATCGCGATGTGTTTGATTAAAAAAGTCAGCTTAGTCTTCACCCAACGGCAGGTACTTTACACAATCCGATTTCGAAGCGAGCTAGCCCGCTCAGCCGTCCGACTAACGATACGATCCACCCAATTATTTACCTTCTACACAAATTGAAGCTATATATAAAACACACACTATGTCTCTGTTTATTAATAGCCTGTCTACTTTTATAACGGTCAATATTTTTTCTAAAATTTTTATAATGAAGTAGTTTAACCATAATATACTGTAGACATTGGACCATAGAACGCATATAATCCACTTGTGTTTTCTATTTGAAAATTTTACTATAGTATTATTTTACCCATTCAGCAATATTAAAATATGTCATACCGTATGGTTACGAAACAGTATTCAACAAATACTTTCAAAAACTTGTCACAAAATTCAGCTCTGCCTTGCTTTGCTTACGTTTGTATTTGACGGTAAATAAAAGCTGACTGGACTTAGTAACGTGCGATATCCTTTAATTGCGTCTGCGTTCATTTATTCCATTTCCTTCAAAATCAAATGAAAGCATTTTTCGTATAAACTCGTTGCTGCCAAAATCTCTAGAGAGAATGTACGAATAAACAAGAGCTATCGGAGATCGTGAAATTAACTTCTGTTAAATTACTTACTTAAAATGTTTTAAGGCTTAAATGCTATTTAACAGTAGTGTTTAATGTATTATAGGTCATCGTTTTATTATTAATATAAATAATAATTATAAGTTTTATTAAACTAGTGAAATGCTTTATTTCTTAAATATGCAGTCCTAGCAAATAATAAAAACGTAAAGTATAAGTTATACTATTAGGGTATAAACTATAAAAATGTGACAAAGTGATATGTAATTGAAGCATATATTTCAAACGTCTTGACTTCTCTTATATCACCATTTATCTGACGTAATATGCTTACGTAAGATAACAGATCGTTGTTTTCGTTTTACATAAACCTTAGTGCGAAAGATAGTGCGATGTGTACATAACTTAATTGAATTTGTAAGCTGTTAATGTTTGTAAAATCATTACTCGAATTCTCAAAGCATGATTGAATCAAACGGGAAGTAATTTATTACGCTGCTTTGTGGGTATGAAATCGTCAATTACAAAAGCGTCAGCGTTGTTCTGGGGCCGTCGTTACCCCGTCGAAGGCTTGTAAGTAAATCGTGCAATTTTTGCGGTAACAGGAAAATGAAGGGACGAGTGTTAAATTCGAATTGCTTAATGGCTCGCAAGCAGGCATTTCATTTTCCATTCGAATTGCTGCGTAATTTAGAAGTGCGTGCCCGTAAACGAGTGTTGCCTATTGTTTGTTCAGCTTAAAAATACTCCCTCGTAAAAAAATTTAATGTTTTCAAAATGCCACGGAAATTTCACCCGCGCGAAATTGCGTAGAAATATTTCATAACAGCCGAGATATGTATACGACGGGATTAATTACTTCAGCATTTACACAGCTTTTGTTCGGATCTGATAGTCAACTACAACGCGTATATAAGTTTTATTTATTTATTTTACTTTTTTAAATATCATTTTGTTTTTTTCTGTATTGTTTTTGAATTGAAACCTATTTGAACACAGTTTTTTGTACGTATAGTTTTTCATAGGCTTTTAACCTTTTTGATAATCTAATATATTTTTCGTTTTGTACACATAGCATTTAGTCTGTTCAGAAGTCTTTGTTGAAATATTGACAGATGTTCACAAACCTTTATAAATAATACAAACGCTATATACACGTACCTACTACTAAACTTACTTCAGAAGAAGTTCCATTAACTATACTAATTACATTATTATATAAAATAGAATAAAACATACTTAGATATGAACTTTCACCTTCGTAGTAAGAACTAATCAACATTCAACTTACAAATCCTTCGCCTGACAACGAATCGGTGTCTAATTACAAAAGAAACGTCTTGAATAATTAAAGCAAATAATACGGTACTATTATAAGGCGGCGAACACAAACTATTTCAATTAGCCGAGTGCGCCAAGTGTGGACAGAACAAAACCGTTCAAATATTCATAGCGTGCGGTATCGATTGTACCCCGTGAATACACCCCATTCAAAGATGCTATCGGTCACCGCACCCATATTATTACGGCTGCGATGAAAACAAACGTGTCTGCGTTGAGGGCCTACGGTATAATTCGACGGTTCGTGCACTGCCTAGATACTTACCGTGGTGTATAACCGTGCTTATGATAAGCATGGCTCAGTGTCGACAATCTGTGGCATGCGAAGGGAAACGATTGTAGTGTTTATTTTATAATACGCTGCGTCATGAACGAAAAACACAAATCAGTTCTATAACGTAGTATTCATTAGTACTTTAGAATTGGAAAGTACGTAAAAAGCCGAACTATATCTATGTAATTAAGTTCTGTGTATTTGAAAGCAAGTTAGTTTGAATTTGAAAGTTTAGTCCCCGACTAAAACATCAGAATAATGTAAAACATTACTATATATTTTTTCAACCAACGGGGAAATAAAAATTGAACTTCGAAGCACATTTAGTAGGAAATAATTATATAGGTAATTGTACAGAACCATTAAAATCCTGGTTGTATATTTTTATTAAATTTTCACACATGATTATATGTAAACATTATTATATGTACAAACAGAAAAAAGAAGATGGAATATACGTTTATGTAATTAGACATATTTATAATTCACTGTATAAACAGTGGCCAGCGACATATCCATGTAATAAGAGCAAATATCATTATACCATATTCCAACTACCGTGCGCCCATTATAATGATGGTAATTTTCTGATATTGACCTTACCTTTTCCCTTTATTTACCATTCAATAAAATGTTATTTCGCTCCTAACGTTTTGTTAGTATCGCAACTTAAAAGATATGAAAACTTCTAAATTACATTTTATGGCGAAAATAACTCGGGACAGCTAACAAAGTTTTATATATCCTAAACCCCTCGGAAATAAAGGTGGCTAATTAGTAAGTTTTAATAACCTACTAAAATTAAAACAAAAGCTATGGAAGAAAGAAGACGTGAAAATAGCTTATGTTTAAGCTCGCATTTGTGAATGCGTTGGAAACTTGTGTGTAAATTGTGGAATAGTGTTTCAAATTCTGCTTTTGTTTCGTTACTTTTGTTTCTAACAACATGAGATTCGTATTAACTGAATAAAGAGTATATTTTTAATGTTATTGTGGGCAATTGAGTAAAAAGTAGGCCTAATGTTTAACAAGCACAGACGCATAGTAAATCGCGAATGCGTTGTCACCATTTAAAATGTTGAAAAGGAAGCGATCGTTGATACAGTACTAAAAATAATTAAAACATTAATATGTAGTGTATCAATATTTTTTATATATGTATTATGATTCTTTATAACCGAATTAAGTAAATGAAGTGCTTTGTTGATTAGTAGATGGTATACAATCAATTGTAGATATTTCCTATATTCAACTATGCTATGCATAGTTACCCTCTTGAATGGTCTTATAATAAGAAAGGTCTTATAATTGAAGAGAGAAGAAATGTAATAATTACTCGGAATATTTGACTCAATAAAGTATGTTGCGTTCGATATTAAATAAATTTGATTAATTGAAAAAATATATAATATGTATTTCGTATCGCAAGATCAGTGTAAGCCATCCCGCAACGACTCATATTCAATTGGTAGTTGTTAAATCCGATCAGACGCTTGTCACTTTCAGTCCATACAAAGTTGAAATGCGGTGTGAAATATATAGTAAACCGCAATGTTTTTTTTTCCTCTTTGAACTTTGAAGGCCAATGTTATCATGAATCTGCATTATGTTTATAAAGTCTTTACTATTATATTATATGTTAATAATTAAGGTTTTAGGGAGACTTGTAGTCTTTAAAAATGGGAAACATTTATGTTCCCGCGATTTCGTCCGCGTGGATCTTTTTATATAAACTATGACCCCCCTTCTCCCCTTATATCCTTTTTTATGTAGTTTTGACGTGAAAGCGTAACAGACAGACGGACAGAATTACTTTTGCATTTATAATATTATAAATAGTAGGGATATTCAGCTTTTCACCATAGCTCTGCCATCTGAGAACTACATTATTACTTAGTGTCCATAAATATTAATCTATACAACTGAATATATAAAGCTGAAGAGTTTGTTTGTTTGTTTGTTTGTTTGTTTGAACCCGCTAATCTCAGGAATTACTAGTTAAATATACAAAAGAAACCAGATCAACATTTACACAGCCAAAACCGCGGCACACATCCAGTGAATGATGAACGAAAGATGAACATCCCATGCGGTTATAACAAAAACCAATGAATGAAATACGAAACTAACTCAATAATTATGATATCAAAATTTAAACGGAATTGTATTAAATCAAAATTCAAAATGTACCAAACATTGCACAGACTAATGGAACCACAATCGTTTGTTTCGGTTCGTTCCAATAATGTGAAATCGAACTATTATCATTTGATATATTGTTGTTAACAGTGCCGCTTCTCACGTGATCTTGACGATGCTTTATTAATCTATCCGATGGTGAAAATGTTTCTTAAATTTAGAAGTTAGTTATATAGAATGGTTTTGTAAAAGTAAACAGGTTTTTTTTCACGATACAGCGGATATAATGAGCATAAGAGTCGATAGTTTCGCAATGTTAAGAGCAACGCAAATACATTGCTGCTCTTTGAAAGGTGGGAGTAACTGCGCAGAAATGAACAAAGAAATGTGCAAAACGAAAAATGGTTCCGAAAACTTGTCATTCCTTGACGTCGATTGCCAGTGGAAAAGTGGTTTGATGGGAGCCTGACTTGGCCTTATCTCTTTACTTTTTCTTATGAAAATGTTACCATCATATGGATTGTCAATTACTTAGAATCTATTTCGTATGAATCTATCTTAATTGACAATCTAGACGCGTAGATAATCGAAGCCTTTAGTATTACTCACAGCTGTCTATAGCCAATATCCGCTAAACATATCGAATTATAATTAGCCGTCACAACACGTAGGTACTTAACGTTATTATGTAAGGGCAGCGATACCATGTACACAGGTGTCTGTTTATCTAGCTGATTTAATAACAGGCTCATCGCCAATCGAATCAGGTTCGGTGTGTATGCAGAATATCAATGCAACGCATTAGTGGGATAGACAGTGCAAACAGCGGCCTCGATCGTAAATTGCACCCCCGTAAGATTTGCGGAGTGAATTTTTAGCGATTTCCTTTCCGGGTAGACTTCATTGTATTTCATTCGAATTGAATTAAAATCAAGAAACGTTGGACTAATTTCGCATTAAAATATTATGTTGAAATTTAAAGCTTATTTTGTCACGAAGTATGTACAGTTGTCACATTTTTATTTTCACGTATTTCACAATGTTTTTATAACTCAGGCGCTCTTTTATTCCATCATCATCATATAACAAATGGTCTGCACGAAAAGCTGCGCTTAAATCACACGTCGCGTCATAAAAAATAATCTCGCGAGTGAATATCAGGAGGTAAATGCGCGTATCATTTCCTCTGTTATCTAGTTCGTCCTATTTCGCGACTCTGATAAGGCAAGGGTGAACGCACGAGCGCGGGTAGGCGGCCAGGTACAAGGGGAGATGCCAACATGATTAATGGATACCGTAATCATAATGACCCTGTCTGCATCATTCGAATCAATGCTTAGCAATGCGTCCACTTCGCGTTGCCACGGACGGCATAATGAAAGGACTTTCGTTCCTAGTTAGTTTGTAATTGGATATGAATCGCAATACCTTGTTGGATGCATAAGCGCGGACGTTTGAAAGCGTTTGAAAACTTTGGAAGAATAGTTACATGATCTTGTTAGTCGAGTCTCGCTTATAATTCAGACCTTTTTGCGGGAAGCTGGTTTATTAAAAACGTGAATACTTTGACGTCTTTTTTGCCACTGAAAAGCTTGATTATCGTGTAATTACTTTACCGCGTTAATGATAAACATTATTTACGGTTGCGCCGTTTGTAAGAGCGTAAATGGCTTGATAATTGTTTTGCTGATTTATTTGATTCTATCCTCTAAATTCACTTAAAAATAATCTTCTTGTAAATGTTAAATATATTACTCGGTTCTATAATTAAATGTTCTCATAGTAGCTATTATCTAAGTGATGCAGTATACAGCGCAGACGTAATGTTGTGTAAGTAATAATGACACATGTGCCATAGTTTGCAAATTTTGTCATAGTACTGATAGCTTAAATAACGAGAACATAGGGTTTTCAAATGTATTTAACAAAGTTGTAATTCAAACATTCACCACTTAATAATACCTATATATTTAAATTCATAAACGAGAACTTTAGTTTCAAAGTTTGATGACGTTTTTGGTTTAAACCAACATATTTTGTATACCTCGATAGATACAAGTATATTAATTTTTATACATAGAGAACATAGTAATTAAAATGTTTCTATCAAATATGTAGTTCATAATATCATCACTTAATATGTTTAACGCCAAGTATAACAGTTTAACGGCCAAATACTCATACGCAAATTAAATTTAAGCACGCCTTAAGTCTCGTAATTTTGACAGTATTGTATGGCGAACTATCAAATCGGACCGGATTAAGTTGTACTTAAATTTAAGTTGTGTTTCAGTATTCCGGCATATGTATGATAGCCGTTTTGCTTCGACGGTCTAAATCCAAATATGAATACATGAAACCTATATATTTTTTCAAGTTATATAATATACATTAGGATCAGTATTGGCTGGTTTTGGCGGATTTTGCAAACGCTCTCCATTATCGTTCTTATGCCTGAATGCGTCCCCATTCAAAATAAACCAAATCGAAATGCACGAAATCTTTTGGCTGCCCCTCAAAATTTTTCGAACACAAAAACTGGATACTATACATTTAAATATCTATAATATTCCATAAAAACTATTTACAGATATGTTTTTGGAGATATAATCATTATTTTGATAGATATAATTAGTTTAGAGACGCAAGACATAATTATATATAATATTTTTTAATAAATCTGTTAAAATAACTATTAAGTTTTGTCTTATTGCGTACTATTGAATCAAAAAATTCTTCATATCACAAAGAATATAGAAATACGTCATACAATGAGTGAAACTCAACACAGATCAGAATCTGTTTACAGCAAGATAGTCCTACATAGTAATTCCAACTATCAAAAGTTAGCAAAGTTGGGCCCATTAGTCATCTAGGTAGGATAAGCTCCAAGTAAATCACAGTGCGATGAATACGACTGCGGGTGGTAGATAAGGGTTAAATATGGTCCGTTCCTACTGTACTTATCACTCTTGGCTTGTAATGCTGTGATTGTTGATTTATTGACATTGTATGAGCGTGTTCAGTGATTCTAACCGCGCTTTTAGGACTTTAGGATATAAAATGATATAACGTCTTAATGATTGGTATATAGTAGGTAATACTTTCAGTGACTTGTCAGTCTTTTATCCGAGCATAATATAGATTTAAAAACTATGTATCGTATATGTAACTGTTCTATATATACTAAGTATACTCCATGTCTGAGTCTGATGATTCACGCCGTCAGATGTGATCATCTTTAATATTAATTAAATAACATAATACTTATTACACTATGAGCTAACTACTGAATGGACTTTCATTCTAAGCTAGTGCTCTTTTGAACCGGGTTTTATGTACTCGTATATTGTATTAAATTCTAAGGTTAGAGACGATATCGTATTAATGCTTTGAACGCGAAAAAAAACTTCTAGAAGGAATTACCTTTTTTGTCTATTTCTTTCCACATTCTTTCTAATCGCGTTGAACGCTTGGATAACCGTTGAAAATCTCATATACATTACATCCTCCTCACGAACATACAATATATAAAGGTACTGATCATCAGATTGCACACATATAAATACCTTATTTATATCTGAAAGCAGCTGGTGCGACGCATTTTGCTCATATTTTTGCTGTACCTATCCTGCCTGTATTTCATATTATATGTACGAGTATTACCTCGTAGTATACCTATAGGTAATACTCGTATACCTTATGTATACCATTTTTTGTTTGCTTAAGAACCATCCTCGTACTTCATGGAATATTCGAAAAAAATAATTATAGAAATCAATTCAGCTACTATCGCGTTATGCACAAAGCAACATATTTGGAGATTAATTGTCATATTATGGATTTCCTCATGTATTAGATAGTTGATACTACGTTTTGCATTATATAATATTCAACATTTACAATACCGACAATACATCAATCCAAAGAACTAGACGGTAAGCAAAAGCGACGTAACACGAATACAATTAGCATAGAAACCTGCTATCGGTTACATTTCCAAACAAGATTAAGAGAAAATAAATGTATTGATAAATCGGCTTGCGACCGAGCTAACTACTTAATAGCGTGCAGCTAATGACGAAGCTATAGGATGCGAATAACAAATACTCCCTTGTAAACTACACCGCGCTATTTCTAAATGTCCTTTTAACAGCGCGTCTTGGTGTCAATGTGACGTTGTAGCGTTATTTTATGTAGATATTATTTAATAGTCATGTATTGAGGTTTGATTTTAGTAGGTATACAAATATATCCTATACTACAAATATTATAAATGTGAAAGTTTGTGAGAATGTTACATGGACGCATGTTTGTTATTCTGTCACGCAAAAACGGCTAGACCGATTTTGTTGAAATTTGGTATGTAGATAGGTCGAACCCTGGATAAATACATAGGATACCTTATATCCCGGTATTACCCCCCGGAACGGGAGCTACGCGGGTAAAACGACGGGGAACGGCTAGTGTTAAATATAACCATGTTTGTACCATAAAAATCCTGCATCGAATATGTGAATAAAACTGAAAGATAAATACGTATGATCTGATATAACCACATTATTCTTTATTCAAGCGCGCTTACTTCTTGTATGTTTTTCAGCATTAAATATTTGTAAATCGTGGCTAAAACCGATATAAACTTGCATCGTCAAAAACAGTTATCATCGTATAAACGGTTATTAAAGAAGAAAGTCGTTACCCGAACTAAACTCAGCGAAAGCACAATTATGATTGTATTTGGTTATATATTGTTTGTAATGGGCAAGTTTTCATATTAAGGTTGTCTGCCCTTATGGCCTTTTTGCATGCAAGACTGTTTACTGGGGTATTATAGATTAGCTAAGTCGACATGGTCCTTGATTAATAGACTAAAGAAATACCCCAGTCTAGACATTATAAATAAAAAATGAAGTGTTGAATGACCTTAAACCTAATGCTATTAAGAAGTAGATTAGATATTAAAGTAATTCACCGTAATTGCTTTACGGTTTCCCCGATAGTTTTATCGAACATAAAACTTTACCCCAACGACGAGTTTAAAAGTTTTGTACTTTATTTTTAGTAGAATAAATCAATTTTATTAGCTGAGTTTTAAAAATATTAATATTGTTAAACTTAAAAGTGTTGATGATATAAGTGATAGAATATAATGAAATAGCTAGCGGCCGTGTCCACTTCGTCGGGCATAATGTTAACAATCCTTTTTTTTATATAGGCTATGGCACACAATTTTTAAAATCGGTTCAGTAGATCCCGAGATTACGCCTTACAATTTAACAAACACACAAACTTTACTTCTTTATTATTCTATTATATCTATATTTGTATAGATAAAATAAAACACATCAATATTTAACATTTGAAACAGGATTCAAAAGCAATTTCCTGTATGATTGCGAATAATCATGGGGTTGCTTTGAGCCTGAAACAAGCACAAGCACGCAACCTCACTTTCATTTTGTTGATGCATTCTGAATTACTTTAATTACTTATCATTTTGAATGGCAATGAAGCGATAGAAATACTATTAGAGTACCATTCACTCGTTTACAGTTGCACGCTTTTACATGAACATTTTTTTTATACTGAGCAGTGTTTTAATATTATTTTCAGTATTAAAATAGAGAGCAAGTTATTGTATGGAGCTATTGTTCGTAAGAAGATTACTTTATTCTTTATATAAACTTTTATGCTTTAAATAAACAAACCTCACATATAATTCATACTAATATTTCTCACTTATAATTAAAGAATATTGGTGTTCGATTAAGAGGAGACTTTATAGGCTTGTAGTACTAGGAACTAGGTAACATATAATTGTATCGATGATAATCAGTTTCCAGTAATAACAGCATGAGCTTACAATCACTCATACGTGAACAATGTATATGAACAGTACGTATAGCCTAATGCAATAATTCGCGGAACTAATTCCTGAGTTAAACGATAAATTCAACAATGTTAAGCCAACAGTGTGTACTGGTTGTAGTTAATCTAATTAGTCCATACACAGATGCTCCGCAATCCTCTTACCTGAGAAAGAGTTCGGTGCACTCAATTATAAGCTTACTTTTTGTAAAGTTTAAGCCGATTGTAAGCCAGATTCATGACTAAGTAGCAGCTAATTGAGCTCTAGCCCGTTTAGGTGTACTGCCGTTTTTGAGCTGGTTTAGCGATAGTCAGTTCAGTACTAGAGTGAGTCATTCATATCGCAATTGACGGTAAAACACTCTTGTTAAAGACATGGTACATGATCATAGGCTATTCGTAGCAATGAGCTGTTCTTGTTTTTCTTTCCAGCGCTTACAATATATCGAGGTCACAGCAGCGTCAATACAATCTTATATATGCAATTTTATTGTTCATTTATTTGATAAATAATATAGATTTTCCCTTAATTAAGCAAACCTTAAAGGCCAATGTAATGTCAAAAAATCTTCAGTGATTTCGGAGTATTTGCTTTCGGTATTCTGTATAAAAAAAACTTACGTATAGGAACTACTTACTACAAGTCGTAAACAATAGCTTAGCAATAATGGCTGCCTAAAACCAAATTAGCCAAATGAACTATCGAACATACGCACTAACTTCACATATAACTTATAATGGCGTCAACCTACAAATCAATGTAATCATGAAATCAAAATACAGTACATACAAAATTTTGTTCAAATTCTAACATCTAACGCAAACTAAAACAACACCGCACACCGCTAATGTAATTAACGATCCCGTTAATGATGTTAAGTCTAGTTGACAAAATCCAATTAATTAAATCGTTTTCTAAATAACACCCGCAGAATAATGCAATAGATTCGCGAATATTCCAGAATATGCTAGCATCAAACCACAGTCAATAGGCTGGTACACAACATGCCACAGCACTGATAAATTAAATTGAATCCACCACATAACTGAGTCTACATTATCGCTAAATGGACAGTGGACAATCACCCTTAATGCTGATAGATCTTGATTGAGTAACCGGTAACATGGAGAGGTAAGTTATGATAAACATTCGCTATAAATGAATGATCACTATGTATAACAGAAGACAATTACATTTCAGCATTTTTTTGCCACAGCATGTGTTTTTATCCTTAAAAATATTTGGATAAAAAGTATCCAATGTTATCCAGGTCTTAATCTAAAAGCTAGCCAAACTGAAGCCAAATCTCTTCAGTAGTTTCGAATAGAAACATTCACACTACCATAATTTTTAAAATTCTTTTGTTGGTTGGGGTCCGTTCGTCCTTTATTGTGTCCTGTATGTCTTAAAACGACAAGCTTAAAAAAGTCCGTATAATTATTATTGTATATTAAAAATAAAGTTGAGAAAGCCATTTTCATCGTAATTATTGACTATCGAGTATAATTGCCGTTCAGTATCCTTGACCTCAACAGCTATTATAAGTCATTTAGACGGTCATAAAAAAGCAACAAATACACTTCGATAGCACACTAATCTCTTAGGTTAACATCCCCATAATAATACAGTCAAATATTTTCTATACGAGAATATACATATCGTACAAACTATAATAAAATTATAAGAGCCGTATGACCGATTTCCTATAAATAAATTCTACAGAAAACTTACGAGATGTTATCGGTTTAAGTTGCAATGGAAGCAAATTTTCTTCCTTTCTACCTTAATTTATCCCTAGAAGAGAATTTAGGTTTCATAGATCCTTTCAGTTGCTTTACCATCAGAACTTCCTTCAATTGACGGCTATACATTATAAAAAGTAGCTGTTGCCCGCGACTCCGTCCGCGTTGACTTTCATAAAAAAATTATTCCCATAAAAACTGGATAAAAAGTATCCTATGTCCTTCTCCTGGTTCTAAACTACATCCCCACCAATTTTCAGCCAAATCAGTTGAGCCGTTATCGAGTTATAAATAGTGTAACTAACACGACTTTCTTTTATATATATAGATATTGTATTCTTGGAAAGAATTCATCTACGAAAAGGTCGCAGCCGTAAGGATTTTCCACATAATTTTTGTTACCCAAGCAAGCAACTTACTCAATGAATATAAAGTACAGCATTAGCTAGCATTAAAGAGCTCCCAAGTGCCTTGAATCAATGTATCCAAATATCGTCGGATCGAAATCAAGCTGCAGCCCCTTATCTCAGCCGTGCGCACGTGTGAACCCGTTCAATTTTAATTTCATGCTCAAACAATGGCGCTATCGAGCCAGCTATTATTTTGTGTCGAGGGTTGAGTTCATCTAAATCCGAGAGATAAGCTCGGCTCTTTGTCGCTGATACCTAATTCACTTCATTTAAATATAGCGAATGCATCAGATGCAGACTTTCAATTTGACATTACGATATAGAACACGGTCCTATCGCTCGAGTTTTTAATCTATCCTAAGCTCTTCATATGGTTTATTTAACGTGCCCGATTTTAAAAGCAGGGAGATTTAAAGAAAAACATTCTATGTTTACAAGCTATACATCGGGTTTTTCACAAGCTAAGAATAAATAGACACTAACAATTTGAACTTCGAAACTACATTTTTTAAAAATGCTACAATATTACTTCATAAACTACTTTAATATCTTTAACAAGCCTATTATAAGAACTATCAATCAAATAGAAACCACTCGCCCAATAGATGGGATATGACATTAGCATCAAACCCCAGCAATAATGTTCTTAAGAAAACAATGTTTACAAGCCATAGGCATCGTACAAACACGTACTGCCCTATAGCCAGTAGGTACACTCAAAACGCTGGCATCCACAAATCATATCTGTTCAAGCGATACCCCGGAGTTAGCCCGATACGTGCTCTCGATGATTTCCCAAACTGAATCATCGCCCCTGTCTGTTTATCAAAACACTTAACGATTTAATATGTTCTAACCCCTTGCTTATACGTTGAACAGGAGAGATTATTCCTTGAATAAATGTAAGCTGGAGATTGTTTTGTTAAAAATAAATTTGTAATGTTAGGTTTTAATGTTAGGCCTTAAATATCTATGTATGCGATCAAATCTAGATTGTTCATTTGTTTATATATTAGTAATTTTTTTACATTAAAATTATAATCGAGCGTATCTTATAAATTGGCTAAATATAGCACATTTAAAATTAATAAAATTGTCCTGAAATTTATATACTTTTACTATTTGAATTTATTTACGTTTACTAAGTAATCTATATATATGTACTGTCTATATAGGCTATGAAATATATACCTATAATAAATAATGTGATAGTTGATACTAATTCTATGAGCATATCCACAGTGATACATGTCTATTAACAGGCAATAGATATTAACATAACGATAAAATCAGCAATATTTTCTAAAGATGTATCACGTTTATATATAATATTATTTAGTTTGATATATAATATTAAATATACGTGTCTCAAAATTCAATTTTATAAATATGATGTAACCGAATAGGATTATTTATCAATTTAAATAAATATCAAAATACCTAGTTAAGTCCATACTAAACGATGTTTGGTTTTAATTAACTGTCCAGACGGGGGACCGATGGTAGGATAATTCCACATTCACTCGGAACTTATTAAAATATTTCAACTCTTAATAAGACTGCTTTATGCATTTGCATATCTATTTTAGCGATTTGCATATGGAAAAAGAAAACGGGCATATGTCGAATGATAATAATTGATTGATAAGTTTTTTATTACATCCTTCTATAGTTCGAAATTGAAATAAACTGTCGCACAACACCCTCACACAGCGTTGCGAATACATGTCTCTTTTGGTTTTTAGGCAAATCAAAGTATAACTTGAATTAAAGTATATTTTATTAGTATACACAACTGACATCGATTGACACGGTTAAGAGCAGCACATGTTAATATAAGTAGTTTTATGTAATTTTACCTGTATATTTCTATTGTGTAAGCCTCTCAGTGTATCTAAAATAAATAAATAAATAAATATAAATAAATAAGAGTAAGAAATACCTACATTATATAATGTTATGTCACATTGACAGTTTACATTGACATTATGTTTATTTTATATTTCTTGCTTCTATAATGCTTAAATTAAAACTGGCCGATCGCTGCGTAAAAGATTTTGTTTTTATTAATCTTGGAACATATTGTAGTTCGATCTGTAAGAATAAATTAAACATTACTAACATTTTCTTTCTATACTAATTTATCTATTACATATTCTATCTATATTTCCATATCTACAATCTAAAGAAAATTTATGAACCACGTTATTAGTTGATAAAACTGCACGAAACATGAACATCTTGATTTGATTTTTCGATCAAGATAAAGTAGGTACGTAGCCAAAGTCGTAAAAGAGGAAGTTCTAACAAGAAAACTTCTAATCGACCGTTTGAAAGTCGGATCTTGGCAATGATATCCGACTAATGCACTCAATGTGCTACTGCGTAATAAGCACGACGTTAGTGTTTCGGAATTTCGGAACGTTTGGAATACCCGCCCGGGAAAATACTTATCAAAAATTTTTTTTTCTTGTAGAATTTCAAAGAAGCATTCTAATTAATTTAAAATCTAGGTCAAATCAATAGGTCAGTTGATAGCTTGGCTTGATATTTTTAACAATAAAAAGTTTAAGAACTCACTACTTTATAACTGTAGCTATGTTGTTTTTATGTCATTCTTGTCTCCATTACCAAAAGCGTCTCAGCGATACATCGGAAAATATATAAAATAAATTCATATACTGCCAAAAACATATCCACCAGTCTATATTGACTTTGACGTAGTTGGGTACAAAAGTATCTCCCATTATTTTCTACGATTTTTCAGCCTTACTATAAAAAGTACCCAAATATAGATATCGAATGTGCAATCATTTGAGCGAGGACATTATAGAATTATAATTTTGCGAGCTAAGCGTTATGAACCCCACAAATCATCGCGATGAGAGCGCTGTTCAAATACAAATTAATTTCAGCTATAAGCTTAAACAAACTTGGCAGTACGAACAAAATTACGTACGTACAAATAGGCCGGTATAGATGCAGATCAGATCAGTATCGCTGATGGAAATTCTTTGTTTACATTATCTCAATTAAGTCTACGTTTTGTTTGCGATCCCGCTATGAAACAAGGCAGCACTTTGAGAATTTTGTTTGTTTCGGCCCGATATGGACTTGCTATTGACGATTTGCATTTCGTTAACGGATACGTTCATACAATCAATGGAAGTGAAGTGATTACCATTTAACTCCGAAATTCTTACCGGGAATATAATGTATAAAACATTTAAATAGCAAATTTAGTACATCTTTAAGATAATACAAATAAATTACACAGTAATATAAAAATATTATGATGATGAATCTACAAATCTAAAAAGTAGTAATTAAAGCGTAATATTATCAAACAATTGAATAATGTTCTATATTCCTAAATCCTAATCATTGTTAAGCTACGCAATATATTATCGTACCGCTTAGTTGAAAACACGATGTTTGATCGCTCTTCATCCTAACGACCCTTTGGAAAAATAATCTCCAACAAATTCAATCTCGCTTCAATGGGTTGGACCACAAAGTGGCTAAGAATAACACCGCGTCTGTCGCCCGATCAGATCTGAGTCGTTAATTGAAATCAAATAAAGATTAACCGTCGATTGAGAGGATCATGCGTTCTCGATCTAACCTTGTTCGTTTTAAAAC
>JADANM010005719.1:3916495-3966911 GCA_026213755.1 Eurema hecabe
CAATACTCTTGATATTATTGCGTCTTGCTTCAGTTTCAAACCATTCTTTGAGTAATAAATGTTCATAAAACGAGAAGAAATCTCATAACTCGTTCGAATAAAGTACCAATTTTAGTCTCATAATATTAAAAGGAGTCGAGTTAGTGATCTAGAAACAATTCAAAGGAATCACTTTTTACGTTATATTAAATATAAGACTAATACAAATGAAATATTATTTGAATAGGTATAAAACAGGAATAGGTTTTTAACTATTTTCTACACGTGATTGTCGGTTAGGTGACATGACTACAAGAGATATTATCAAATCGAATTATTTGTAATTGACTGGTATAGAAAAATTGTTTCGTATTTACGATTAATAATTGTTCATTTCACCGTCAAACAACCGTGCAAATAATAATTCCGTTGTAATAGTCACTCATACCAGTAATCTTTAGAAGAATTATTTATAAGAAAACCGTCATTTCTTTTTAACTTTCTACATCGCGTCACGTTGCGTCAAAATATACCAAAGGGTTAACCAGAGAGCTTAGATAATCTTCTATTTAATTCAGTAACAAACGTGACGTCAACTTTTCATATTGTACAGAAAAAAATCATTTTGAAGCATAACCCTATCTGTCGTATATCTTAAGTAGACACAGATTGATGTTATGTGTATTCGTTGCTACATTTTTCGGAACAACCTTATTTCACAGTGTATGCACATTACGGTTGATATTGTAAGATTTTTGGAGACGGTAATATGCTTACAAACAATAGGCTTTCATGAACAGATATTTTTCTTTTCATAATATATATTATGTGTGTATGTCTACATAAAATGCTTACAATGGAAAAGAGTAAACTTTCCGTAAAATAAACATATTTTTCTTTAGTTTTTCAATGCTTTTTTTATTCACGAAATGAATTGAATGGGAATATACTTCGATCTTATTTAAAGTAAATAAAAATGTTTAAATTTCTCGCGTAATTTATTCGAATAGTCAAAAGCAATAAAGATATTAAATTCGAAATTCTCAAAAGAACAGAGATATTTATTTCGTCAAGAAAGATCTCGAATATTGAATCCCATTATGTTCTTCATCGCTCATTTCAATAATATTCGTGTATTTTAATATACCTGTATTAAATAGCGCTATTTTCTTTTCTACTTCAATTTTTGTATAAATAAAATACACGTATTTATTCGAATTGTATGTAAAGTATTCGTAAATACAATTCATATGCAAACTATTGTAGACGGGGCTGCCCCGAAGAGGTCATAATCGCTATATTCACACAGGATTTACAAAGTTTTCACATCTACCGCACCTTAAAGCATCCTAGCAAAGTGTAAAACCATGTAGAAAAAAGTATTAGGGAGACTAGACTGTCGCTCAGGACTCACCGCGAATACCGTAACCAGGTCCCTTAAAAAGGGCTCACAATAGGGACATCACTGCGTAAAACTCACAATTACTTTTAGGTTTATGCTCCCATGTGCTTAGTATGAGAATAAATTAGTTATACTGGTATATTCTTAAAAATAGGCTTGTATAACTTCTCAATGAACACTTATATTTTAAACAGCTGCATACAATAAAGCTCTACCAGTCACTATTCGTTAGAGGAATTATTTTCATTTTAACTTATTCCAATATCAATTTGCATTTTTCAAACAACGTAGTCAAAGTTCGTCTTCGAACTAATTTCTCTTTTTGCATTTCTGTACCTTGACTATTAAAAATTTAAATTGTTCGGGAATTTTCTGAACGCTTGCTTCGAATTCTTTGTATAAATACGTCTCGAAGTTTCAGAATTTTCTCATATAATGTTGGTAGTCAGTTCAGGTCACATAGCCGGTGTCTCTAACTCTATATTTCATGCTCGGACGAGAAATGCCAGGCATGCGACGGCTGCACGTTAAGTATTGGTCAGCGCTAGGCATTTACGCTTAGCTTCATTATTATTGTATGACGGATAGCAGCTGACCTTTTCGAATAAAATAGACCGTTAAATCGTTACATAATTGTATGATTGGGACTTGAATTACATTCAACAGAATAAGTGTATGGGAATCGTATTATTTTATTATTAGTTTAGCTTGTAACAACAAATTTTTAAACAATTGTGTATTAACACAAATTTCTTGCACGCTACCAACGAGACGCAAGCTAAACCAACGTTAAATTTAATCGCGACGCGACACTACAATTAATATTCACACACGCTGGCTTTCTATTGTGAGGGCTTTTTATAAAAGTGTGAAAAAGGACGGTTCTCTTGTTCGGAGGTGCGAAACGAGTCTCATATTACCAATAGACAAAACGATCCAACAGCAAAAAGCTCCAAATGTGTATTCTATATGTAAACGATATTAAGCTACACATTTTCTATCTTATTCACATGCTCTTAAGGTATAATTTGGAAAGATGTGAAAGTGAGATGTGGCTTATTGAATTTGATGGGACAGTTCTTTATTCTTTAAGACCGAGGATAGACAAAAGTCACTTCGCGAAGTGGATGATCACATACGATATTGGACTTTATCTTAACTGGAGAAGACGAATGTTTCAAGAATGTTCTTTTGGCTTTCATTGGAAAATGTCATCGCTTCAGAAATAGGCGTAAGTGAACGCGTAAAAGTGTAAAACGCGGGGTTTTACGCCGAGTCAGTGAAAGTCATTAGGAATGGAATGGATAAAAATTGCGTGCATATACCGAGGTAAATTACTATGAATAAACCGATGGACGAAAATCTTCTACCATTTTTCTCATAATATTTTTTTAAGAATTTATACAGACACACCTGGCTGACTTCGTATTGACATAAAAAATTAAGGAACGTCGTTCGTCGTGCTAAGCTCTAATCAATGAAATAAACGTGTATTAGTTAATACACTCCAGCCAGTCCTATAATAAAGCCAGGCATCTGATTTTCAAATCTGATTTAGGCGTCTAACTGACTGTTTATATTAAGCTGCTGTACATTACTGTTTGTATTAGATTGTAATATCCAATACCACAATGATAGTTCGCAATGTAGTTCGTTCAGGATTAGTATCTGATTCCATTCCCGCTTATGGTATGTTAAGCTGGTGTTTTGGATTGTATGTGGATGTGAAATCGAAGAACAATGAAAGGCTGAATTGTCTGCAAGCTTTCCATGCTATTTTGTGAGTACGAATCAAATGGTACAGATAGAATGAATATGTCTGAAATTTTTAAATACATAATTCAAAACTTGGTTTATTAGACTAAAGCTAGTTTTATTAAGTATCGATAATAAATACTGTATATTTAACAAAAAAAAGAACAAGAAGAACTGTTTATTAAATAGTAATGTAAAGCTTCAAAAGAAAATATTTTCTTTCATACTACGTTTTTAATACTACGTTAATATTTTAACAGGCTGTTCTCATTTATTCACAATGTTACAATTACAATAGCTTTTTTTGCTGACCGTATCTCCGATATGCCATCACAGCGAGGGTGTAAAAATTTACTGCCTATTTGAACGATACAGATCCTCATTACCCGTCCTACTATTATAATATGTCTAGACTGTACAAAACTTTGTACGTCTCTAATTACACAATTATATTTCAGTCGCGTCAAGAGACCGAAACTTTAGCATAAGATCATTATTAACATCAACACAGGTTATCACACCCATCGATGTCAAAAACAGATATTTAGACCTGAAAATTTATGAATTAACTGACGCCGACGAGACATTTAATTAGCGTGAAGAACGCAGTATACAAGTTTTACTTTGAACTTTATGATTTTCAAAATAAGGTTATTTATATTTCTTATATATGTTCATACATCGATAGTAATAATTAGTTAAATATATGTATAAAATTTTTGTAGCATTTAGAAGAATATATATAGATAATTATAATATTTATAATTAATTGGGTCACACTGGAAAATTTAAATAAAAAGTTTTCTTTTACATTTTAAATTGACTGAGTTCTTTGTTTTCTAGTTGCTATAAAACAAACACTGCTTAGCTTGGTAATAAAGGGCGCTGTTATGCATCTTGAATCTATTATTAATATTATTTTTATAGTTTCTTACTTAATCTATGAAATTCTAGTAAAAATAATCTAAAATTATCGTCTCTAATAATACTGTACTATTTAGTATTTTTTTCTATTCCTTAAGTTTATATCGATCTTAATACAAATTTAATAAGTGCCTATAAAAAGCATGTAACTCGTTATATCGGCCGTTCACGCAAACCAATAATATCCACAATTTCCTTCCACTTATATTACGTTCGCAGTAACTCATATTAATCCGGCAAACGCCATACGTTGGTCAGCTTTCCCTTATCGCTCAGAACGTGAAACCAAATGGATTTATTTCCAAATGATTGGATATTCCACATGTTTCTCCTGATCAATACTATGGATTCACATTGCATTTTAAGTGTATCAATTTAAAACAATGCCGTCGTGATCTGTTATTTTTGATTAATTACCACAATAATTATTAATTTGATACACGTCATACTACATATGATATACGTGATATTCTTGGAACTGGGTATGATTTAAATATTTTGATTCATTTTGACTTCCAAGCACTTGTAAAATGTGAATGAATTTCGTTAAAATATTTTCTAGTCTCTTTTTAAAGAAATAGTAGTAGTAGTAGTCTTTGTACTATTTAATAATGTGGATGTAGTTCTTAATCAATTACGAATGATATGAGGTATTTAATTCTTAACCACTTAGAATTTTATTCATAAATAAAAAAACATTTTTCGAAGGTCGGAGAATTTTAATACGGATTCTTTATATCGAAATATTATCGAGAATATTGCTGAATTAAAAAGGTAACATGTTAGGTACCAAAAGCCTGTGTGTGATAAGACTTTGACGTCGGCAGCAGGACCATTGGATTTCTTTGCACAAAGGACTTAGTCTATAGAAGTTTTATTTATGTATAGTAGATTGCCTGTAAGTCGAAGGACGCCTAAAATTTCGAATTACTCTTTCGATTTATTTTGGATTTCGCACGAAGGGACGTTTTCAGTAATATTTGACTTGCAAAGGTTCTCATTCTTAAAAATGTTTTTAATAATAAAGGTTGTATTATTCTTTGTACAAATAAAAACTTTATCTTCTTTGTATTTTTGTGTAGTTAGATAAAAAAATAAATAGGCATACAATTTGTTTAGTATTTCCAATGATATTATATTAAATAGATATGTTATTAGCGCAAAATTTTTAAGACACAAAAAATACGTACTGACAAAACAACTATCTCTTTTTTCTTGATAGTTTAAGCGGAAACCTTTTTTCGATTGATTTATTGGTGTATAACATATCTGTCATTGAGTATTTCGAAACGAATTTTCAATTTATCGCGGTACTTTAAATAGATTTTACTGAAGTCATAACACCTACAGCTTCGTTCAAACTCTTACAAATATTATAATGAATATAAATCAAAAAAAAAATTAAGTATAAACAGTACAATAAGAATTCACCTACATCTGAAATTCACAGTATACAAACTCAAGTTCCCAGAGCCCTTCTATTTCACCAGCATCACAAGTGCTTAGACCTAATTACGAGATACGATTCAACACAATGCCTCAAAACTTAACTGCCTTTATAATCGTGTCTTATTCACAACAATACCACCTTAAAGACAATGTTCATAAAATGCAACATAGGCTCGGGACGCCGTCATTAAAATAAAGTACATTACACTGAGATGCGGCATTGTTCTCCTTATTACCGGCTGCCTATAATTTTGATAATAGACTAGAACATTCTTTTGTCTTTGACTATCCTCTCGTAAGATCCGTTCGATTATTTCCCAAGGAGCTGTCTTTGTGGCGACTCACTTTTACTGAGACAATATGTTTACAAAGCGAATTGAGAACTTCAATCTTTTAGGTGACTTGTCGATTTGTTGCAATTATCTTTTTAGCTCAATATTTGATTAATTGAGAACATAGTTTTTTTATTATTTTGTAAAGTTTTGGTTACATCTGTAATAACGTCTGATCCATTCAATCCTTGCGTGAAAGAGCTACGAACATTTAAACATACAAATATAATCCATCCCTAATTTTTAACTGGTCCTCCGATCTCATAAATCTGGAAATTACAATTAAGAGTTAATAAGTGGTTCTTCTATTAACTCCGATATAGTTTTAATTTTATAAAAATAGCGCTTTGCCAATGTGGCCAATATAACTCATTGGCCACATTGGCAATTTGGTTAGAAGTATGCTAATAAGTTCATCAGCCGGGTAAAAGACTAATTAATTGTTATTGAATGTATTTTTTAATATATATACAGCTACAACGGCTTTTCGTTTATAAAAGAGCTACACATCATTATAAGCTTTAAGCAAAATCAGCTGGTCTCGGTTAAAAAGCTAAGCATTTTCGCCTTCAGGTATGTAGTGCGGGAACGAGCATTCTACAACTTTTGTTAACGACCAGTCGAGACTGTAATTACGTTTTTTCACACCCCACTAATGACATGTAATAAAAAGTTAACATATACGCACTTTTCTAATTTTCTTATCTTTTTAAAAATATACCTACGTTATACGTTCAATGAAGTTTTGAAAGTGTTCCCTCTGATAAGGTTAGGATTTAAATTAAGGAAATAATAGGGCATATTATAGAGAATTTATAAAGTATAAGAATAATACATAATTAGATTCAACTACAAGCAGCTATTTCACATATACATATAAAAGTAATAAAAATAAAACTAACGCCACATTCAATATGTGTAGTTTGAATATCGTATTATTTGAAATAAAGAAAAAGAAAAAGGTCAGCTATTCTAACATTCTACTAAGAACCGCAATACAGTCAATCTAAGCATATCCAATAAACTTGTATGGACCTTACCAACTTTTCCGATAACTATAAGAAACAAAAACAACTTAGGATATAGAATACTATATTGAACGCAGAAGACAACTGAGAAAGTCCGAAGTAATCTTGACCAAGTTTTGCACCGAGCTATGTAAATAAAACTTTGGGTAATGTAGGTGAGTTGAAAAGGAACGAATAATAAACTAGAATGTAATTGAGGTTAAGAATTCCATATTTTTTAACCTTTTTCCACTGCTTTTTAATAGGGCAGAAGGTGCAAAGTGGTATTAAGATGCGCTAATTAAAAGCATCTTTTAATGCTATTGTATCTTTGATAATGTTATATTTGAAGTTTCACTTAAAAAATTCAAGGGACTTGTGATTAGATTTCGGATATATAAAGCTACAAAATAAAGGTTTATGAATAACGCATTAAAATTACATAATACACACTAAGGAAAAAAATACGGTCATTCTAAAAAGTATCTGTTATATACATTGACACACAGTTTTAATTTTTATATTCTTTTGACAACAAAATTCATGCTGTTTTTCGAAGAACGTATACTTACCTACTGTAAAGTAAATATCTAGGTTATAATTTATTACAAAGAAACCAGACTGGCGTCACTAAACGGAATTTGATGAAAGTGCGACAAACGACGAAACTCAGGTGCGGTTTACCTGAACAGAACATTTCGGGCGTTTTCGTTGGATTTTAATTAATTTAGATTAGTAACTGGAATTTAACAACTATTCGGAATACGACGCCTCTGTGGTCGACAAAGCTTAAGCACTTTGGTTAGTGTCGAAACTTTATCCTACTCTGAGTGAAGTAAAGACGCTCGTTTGACCGATTGTACACAAATCTTGGATATTAATTCACAAAGTATTTGGTGCTATTTTCGTTATTTGTAACAGAATACGGATCGCTACTAGCAACTTGTATGAATGCTTAAATATCTTATTATAAATAAAGATATATAGGTTATAGAGATGCTAAAATCTATTTTGGGCGCTGTATTGAATCATTATGTATCGAAGTATGGTCTGTTAACATTTAGGCAAAATATTCTATACATGTCACTCTAAAAGCAAAAAATGAAACTTAATAAAGAGGCAAGTAACACTTACAGCATTTTGACGCCTTTATCAGCTCGTGTGACAGACGCGCCATGACCGCTACGTAATTAAAAAGACTTAAACACTCATCTTCTGAGCTTGAGACTTTTTTTTATTTTTTATTGAGGCTTAACATACTAGAGACGTCGCTCAATATGAGCAGAAAACGAAACACAAGAAACATGAGGCAAGTATTAAAACGAATTACAGCATCTTGACGCCGTAATCAACCTTGGTGACAGTCGCGCCACGCCCGCCCCGTAATTAAAAAATCCTAGACACTCCTTTTTTCCTTAAAACTAAAAAATATCTACATAAAAATATATCTTTAATTTAGGCTAAGCATACTAGAGACGTCACTCAATATGAGCAGAAAACGAAACTCAAGAAATATGAGGCAAGTAATAAAGCGACTTACAGCATCTTGAAGCCGTAATCAGCCGTGGTGACAGTCGCGCCACGCCCGCCCCGTAATTAGAACGCCTCTAGTGCTCAAGCCTTTGCAAACAAGCCTACCTATAAACTGTTCCTTCGATGCTGATTAAAATACGTATAAGAAGCTCGGATTGATAAATGTTTATTTCGTTGTTTATTTGTCTAAGCTTCTTTAGATATATAAACAGACCTTTGTTAACGACCTTGTTACTACGGAATGATCTCTACAGGTGACAGGAAAGAAAAATTATAATAATATTATAGAAGTGCAACAAGTTAAAGTATCTAATCTAAAATTTAATATACATATAAAGTGTAAAAAATATACTTGTTCTTTCAAGTGCAATGTATAAGGAATGTCTATTACAATATTTAAAGAAAAATGATCTATTTAAATTACGTAAAATAGCGTAAGAATTAGTTAGAGCTCACGTAAAAATATACATCTCATATAAAACCAATCAAGCACAAAATAATTTATACGTTTTCTATTTTATTTTTTGAAAATTATTGTATTCTCTTAAATTATAACTTACGAACAAAAGGGGTCCGCTAAATAACAATAGGTACCTTAATATCATTAAAACAGAGCTATCCAATTCACGTAAAAATCGCGCCCAGACGTGATTTTTTAAAATTCATTTAGGAAGCAAAAGGGGAGACTTACAATAAAAGTAATATAACGACAAATCGAAACGACGGACAAACGAAGGGTCACTTTCAAGAACCAAAAATAACTTAGTCCTTTGCGTAAGTATCTTTTAAGATGATTATCGATTTTATGTCACCGTGAAGTTTATGTTATAGTTTTCATAATTAAAATAAATAAAAGGCTTTTATTATTACAATAGTTACATAATATTTGAAAACAGTTTTTATTAACTCTTAAGTTACTTAAAGGCCTCCTTCAGAGAGATAGTTTTCATAATATGATATTTAAAATCCGAACTCTTAGATTGTTTATAAATAATGACATCAAAGAGATGGTTGATATATTGACCTTGCGGCGTTCGTATCTGAACCTTATTGAACCTTTCACGTCAGTTGAAAAGTTAAAAAAGAATTTATTAATATAGACTGCTGCAAAACATTATTTACAAATTCATTCAAGATTTTAGGAAACTAAGCGTACAAAGTACTTACCGGGGGTAGGTCTCTTTCGCAGGAGACCGACTGGGTGGGTACCCCCACAGTGCCAGACATTCTACCGCCTGAACAGTGATGTGAAAATGTCACTGTGCTCCGGTCTGAAGGGCACTGTAGCCAGCGAAATTACTGGGCTTAGTGAGTCTTAACATCTGATGACTCAAAGTGGGGAGCGTCGGTGTAGTGCACCCTGCCCGGAGTTGGGCTTAATAGCAAAGTTCCGGGTAGCACTGCATTGGCTATGGGTTGGCGTTACTCTTACCACCAGTGTGCGTCCAGCTCGTCTCCCCTCTTCATATCATAAAAAAAATCGACATTTGACGAATGTTGTTTATAACTTTCAGTATATATAGACAAGATTACTTCAAGAATGCCTCTTCTTAACATAACTACGACACAGCAACACTTCTACGTTCGATAAATAATAAATTAGTCGGTCGCCCAATATGAACCCAGTCTGAGTGTTTCGCTATTTGGCGAGAAGCCTTGCCAAATATACATAGCTATAATTCCCCAAGTAAATTAATTTTTATTAAAAACAGAACGCTATCAATAAAAATAAATATTGATATAGGCCAATTTCATTTTTAAAGTCTATCCTTTAACTTGAAAGACGAATTCGTCTGAAATTTCGCGGATTTGCATTTATGAATAATAACTGAAAAAGTTTGACTCACAAATCCGCTTTCATTCCGATATTACAGAATTATGAGTATAATGCGTCAAAGAAAAATACTGCCGTTCTTTTGTTTATACTTTGGTAAAGTTTCGAGGGCAAGATTGTTGAGAGTGCTTCGTCTTTCTACGACACTTTTGAGTTGTGACACGTACAGATATTCTTATTTGTGTGCTTTTTAAAATGGCATAACAAATTTACGGTTTTATTAGATCTTTCATTTTTTTTTCTTAATTTGCATAGGTATTTACTTACAAGATAATCATACTACTGGATGGATAAGAACGATTAAAATAAGCTTAAAATGTGACGAAGATTTCAATGAACCATGTTGCAAAGAATCTATTATTTCTATACTTGAGTTGCAACATATTTTTTGTCTGCTTCATAAGTGGCAGCTGTGTTGGCACCTTAAAAGGAAAAATACTCGAAATTGGTGATTAATCTCAGCCAGCAGGTGCACGGCTGAGGTCCCTCACGTGAGCACATGTTGCTAAAATTAACAATTTTAATTTATACGCTATTATAAGTCTGGAAGATTTTATACAGATATCGTGACTCCGACGAATTATTATTATCCTATATAAGAAATATGTTACTAAACGCTCAACCCGAAGACGGCTTGATTTCTTTGAATTCTTTAAATTACCAAAAAGGTTGGTTTATTTTTTTTTGTTAAATATCGAATTCTGTTTTAAGGCGGCAAACCGTGGGTCTAGATCAAATAGTATTGTTATTATTATTTTGTATTTTATAACATTTTACTTATTATTATTAAAATAGAAGATATAATAAAGTTGTAAAACGTCTGTTTATAATAAGAAGAATCGAAAAACATCGAGTAAAGTTCTCAATAACTGTATACAAAACCGAACACAATACATTAAATTTAAGAACTTTACATTAAATTTATTTTGAAGTATTTTACTATACTATTATTAACTGATTTTATATCTTTTCAGATTTTGCGATGTGTGAAGAGTAGCAACATCAAAATGGATGAGTTAGAAATAAGAAGCATGATATTTCTATGGATTTTCTCCAGTCTTTTGGTGGCGAATGCTGTTAAAGTGGTCATCGAACCACTTCCTAAAGGTAAGTTAGTAGAGATTAAGAAGTGACGATATGAAATTATGAAATATTTCAACTCAAATAAAAGGAAATAAACTACACACAGGTATTAATTAAAGACGATTTATTTTTACCAACAATGCGTACAAATATTATTTATTAACCACAACTATGTTATTATTAAGTCATTGTCATGTTTTGAACATATAATAATTAATTTGTACTTTTACTTCCGTCAAAATAGTTATAACAGTTATTATATACACTACTATAGAGCTTAAATAATAATTTATTGGTTATGTTCGATTATTAATGACGTGTAATGTAAATATTTAAAATCGTCACTAAATAACTTCAGAATCGTCCACAAACGGGCGCAGACGTCCGCTCCCTTCCAATTGAAGCTCCGAACACCGAAACTCCCCTGATCCTCGACTTCGTTTTAGTTTCCTTTAATTTCCTATCTCTTGTCGTGACGTTTATTACAGACTCTCACCCACACAAACTAGCCACCTTTTGTTCACACTAATAATTATCCGAATTCATTCCTCTCTCGCGCTCATCTATTTTTGGTCTCTTATTGTATTCAAATTCTTTTTCAGCAGCTGCAAGTAACGCAGATTTCTAAGGAGTTTTTATCTGCCGTTTTCTTTCATTCGAAAGTGAGAGCTCCTATTAATATTAATTAAAAGTTTGAATAATTGAACGAATTTCGAATTGTTCCCGTTGTTGGGTTTCTCGAAGAGAATCGCCGCAATAATTAAAACTTGAGGAAAATGGGTTCGAGTCTATTATTTTATATTTGTGTACGACAGGTTTTGTCTCAAAAATTTAGATGAGTCTATACAGTTGATTATAGCCGGCAATGGCTGGAATATATAAACAGGGGTGACATTTTAAAAGGGGCAGCGTAAGTCACAAAGTTTAGCCAAACGTAATTAATTGCCCCGCCGTCAGATACCGACGTTCCTTCTAATTTATACATATTTTAGGCTTTTTAATTTTATTGCTAATCGCTGTAATGCCGCTCCATTAAGCTATATTAAAAGAAAAAAATATATATCTTGCATTCAATTATATAGTTCATCATTAATCTCTTAAAAATCTTACAATAACATACTATCAGGCAGTGTTGTGAGTCCACGTGTTATATTTATAAGGCTACCTGTAATCCCTTAATTAAATTAGCAACAGTCTTTTAATTAAATTTAAGTATTTACACGTACGTGTTTATATCATATGGCAAATCGAATTAAATAAAAAGATTGGAAGGATTTTTTTTAATTTAGATCAATTTGTTTCAAAAACCGATGCCAAATGTGTGTTTACATGCATAGCCTTTGCTGAAGTGGTTCAAACATCCGTTCGAACGGCTTAATTAAATTCAAAAGCAATATAAGAATAAACAATACATTGCTTGCAGGCGTGTAAATGTTTTTGTTGAGCAATTGGAATATTTCAACAAAACGAATAGCGTGCCGAACTGATCCACACATCAACATGTCTGGTCTGTAGATCTACGGGTGCCAATTAAAAGTATAGATGGTAACATGTCCGAAACAAATGGCGCGCTCTCATACGTTGTCACGCGTTTTAAGCACTGCGAATGTAACGCTCTCTGCAATATTTTTGAATCGATTTTGCGATGTTCTTTCTAGCTCACAATTTGATTGTTAGCGTCGCTAATTTACGAGTTATGATCTCTTTAGGTTTGATTCGCTTTCGTGTTTGAAATTTCATGTTATACGAGTACCTTAGTAGTCCTCTTTCAAATTTCAGCTGGAATACAAATGTATCGCTTGTATAAAAAATCAACAAAATTCTATATATCCAAATAAATAAAAAAATGAGTGTGAATAAGTCACTTCCTAAATGATAATTATATGTAAGAAACTTCCGCGGTAAGTTAGATATTTAGAAGCGCGTCCTGCGACCTTAAAACTTCAAAGGTCTCAATTGAAAAAATTCGAGCGTAGTGGAAAGTTCTGAAACTCGTTATGGAAATTGAATTCTACCGTCACTTTTGGCAGATATATTGCGTACTTTGGCGCATATTCATAGAATGGGACGCGTTTGAAACGGACGTAGAGATTTATTTTTGAAATAATACAAACAGAAACTACGGAGCTATTAGGTACATCCTGGTTGGTAATTTCGCATAGGTATCTGGCTTCTTATTTCACCATGTTACAATATCATACAGACTTTACAAATGTAAAAAAATAGATTCAAACCTAGAAGCAAACATAGCACAAGTATGGATGCAAGTAATAATAATAATAATTAAAACTCTTTATTGTGCACACAAGAAGAAATAACATAACAAGCACCAAGAGAAAGAAAAAATAATTATCTACTTACTTATAAAACAATTTTCGGAAACTCTCAAATGCGAGATATTGTTATTTAATAAGCTTTTCTCCATATTTTTTATGTTCTACACCAAAGATTATTTGAATAAAATCTGCATACTATGAAACTATCTACATACTACATCCTTGTGTATTAAGATAAATTTGCAGAAACTTTCAAATCCGAAATCTTGTTAGTGTACCGAAGTCGGTAAGCAAGTTTTGACAGCTGCCAACTTATTGACTCCTCAAAGAACACGCAAAGCTCGGGGAAGCGCCATCTATCCCTAGCTATGAGAATTAAGGCATATTGTATGTCATGCTTCTACATATCATCAACTAACTAGTTGTAATATAATATTATCACTTTGAAGTATAGTATTAAAATTTACTACTCTTAATAAAATAAAGTCTTTTTTAAATAGATACCTATTTTTGAATTTGTAAATGCACCTAACAATAAAATAGGTGATATCTTACCTTAATTAATGGTGACCCAAAAACATACAACAATTTTATCATTCATTTAACGTTTTCATGTTATATATAGTCATCTATATAAAAATGAGAACTGGTAAACTCGGTCATAGAATACACTAGACTAAAAAATCCATATATTTTCTTAAAAAAGCTGGAATATTGTCGAAAAAAAGGGAATTTAATCATCGACCTTTAAAACAATAGGAAGATATCTCATTTCGATCCCAAATACGTTTCCGATATTCAATAACACGCTTCAAACGGGATCACATGAAATTCTGTATATCGAAGAACATTATTATAGGCCTTTAAATATTGATACGTAAATAGGTCGTGAAAGAGCACGCATAAATATTGTAGAAATATTTTCCTTTTAGCTTTAGTCGTTTTGTTACATGAACACAAATAAATAATAAACTTGTTAACTTTTAAGGTAAATTTTAATTTATAAAATCATTTAAAATATATTTTTTATTTTATAACATACTCTCGAAATATATTACCCTAAAAGGTTCTTAAATACTGGTTTATTGTGAGAATTTATATGTAAATGAGTACCTACTTGGAGTATTTCGGGCGAGTTTGAAATTCAATATTTTTGCCGAGCGCTGAAACATAATCAATTGTAGGGAAGACTTACTAAATATGCCCACTTCGTAAAAATTTGTTTACATTCAAATCAAATGGGCACACGAAATATGATATAAATTTATAAGCTGAGCCTCTTATATTTTCGTGCTATTTGTAGAATGAGGAAAACCAAATATCGCGTTTATTTTGTGTTTTCCTTCTATCTTCCATTTGCATTATAATGTGTGATTTTCAATGACGCTTAAGAAATCACAAATCGAGTTTTAAAAATGTATTCGAATCGTGAGAAAAGTCGCCCCTTCCTCTTCGCAATTCCGACATCTCTTAACGTATTCTGGACAGGAGTCAGGCTTTCAATATCCTCCGGCTTCGGACAGAAATCGTTTGTGTGGAAAAAGAAGTCTATTACCCTTGTTTACGCACAAAATAAAGTTTTTTTTTCTCATTGCCAACGAGATAAAGAAGAGCAGAGATTAAATACTGTGTTTACATTGGGACCCGAGCGATGTAAACGACCCTAAGTATTACAGAAATATCATTCGGCATACCGTAATGGGCTCTGAAGAAAGGTTGCTTTACGACTTCTTATTTGGTGTCTTGTAATGAGTTTTGTAACGAGAGAGGGCGAACGCTTTGAACTGAACACGCGATTGGTGTTCGTGATGTTAATGCTGTAGAAAATATAGTTAGTTTCTCACCGACTAAACCTAATTATGGTAGCTAAAAGTCTTTTAACTTTGAAACGTTAAAATTATAAGAAAACTTAACAATCGTTTCTTTATTATTTCTATATATAAAATGTCTTTTAACTACACCGATTCTTTAGTATTACATTTTTGTTCTATAACGTTTTGATACCAATTTTTGTACTTTTTAATCATTAAGTTTAACTAATAACATTTTTGCGTATTAAGTATGAACAATAAAACCTCTTTTCGAAACAAATATGAACCCGTCAAAATACATAACATTGTTTCACAATAATGTATTTCTTTATGATATTTCCTCGTGGAATTGGATCACATTTCGTATTACAGATAAAGCGGGAAAGTATCCCCAATTATATTACTGTAGTGACCCAACTTGGGGTAGAATATGCACTATGGCATAAATGAGGACACACCAATACCTTTTTAGCTGGAATAATTAATAAATAACTAAGATTGTTACATGCTAACTTCACTATGATCTGTCTATTGCGAATTTACGAGCATTTTACAAGAAGCCCCGAATTCGTTCTAACTAAGAACAAACAAGAACTTTTCAACTATGTATATACATATGAAAAGGTATAGAGTTAATATTTGATACATAATACTTGTGATAAAAAAGCCGTTTATAGCCAACAAAAACCGTCTCAGAAATCCTTTACTCGCCGACCCTGCCGAATGTTTGGGTAATCTTGTCACTTTGAATTTGGCTTTGTCGAAGAATCCGTGATACCTTTCTATGCGTTAGCAATGTTTTCTGAAGTTTACGAGCTACAAACCAAACCTTGTTCCCTCACATATTTTTATTTCAAAGCTTTATGAAATAAAGATACGAATTTATCTACGCAAAATCGTGTTATACACCATACGTTTCAATAACTTTCACGCGTAAACGAACGTGAGGAATAAATAAATTCACGTAATATACGCCGGGAAAGGAATGTTTTATATTCGAATAAAGACAGACCGCATATTCGCTTAAACCAGGTCAAATTATAAGCACATATTTTACTATAACTTTGTTTGATTCATAAAATTCTTCTGTTTTCTAAAAGTTAGTCTTCGAAAGATAAAACTAAATAGTTATACTCAAATCTACCTTTCGCCCTTTGCAACATACACTTATGTTCATTAAACTATCTGTCTGTATCTCGAGTAAATAGTTATAACAAATATATGGAAACTAGAGAACTAAAATGGTAATAAGCATTAAGAAATTATAATTTATAATTCCACGTACTCCATTTCACTTAGGTACGACATCAATGTTGCTTACACCCAACATAACATTTAGCATAATACTCACGTTAATGTTCCCACTTAGTACTAATTCTTCTCTAATTAAAATCAACATATAACTAGCTACCTTTGCTTAACATATTATATCTAAGAAACATAGTTTTAACAGTGCTTAGCATTTAATACATTGATGTTGCATTAATAGCATCGTAATTATTATTGATTTCCTCGCTCAGTAGGTAATTGTACTAACTAAAGTCCTGTATAGAGGATCTCTTCTACATCTTACAATTTTTTTTTATATAATAGGGGGCAAACGAACTGGCGCGTCACCTGATGGAAAGTGATCAGCGCCGCCCATGAGCACTTGTGATGTCACGAGTCACGATACAAAATAATCGCTTATTATATCGCAGAAAAAACAGCGAACTATGTGCTATTTACCTTGCGTTTTTCTGTCCGATTTGTATTAAGATATAAAAATAGGTGTGTATCGTGGGACGCAAGACCGCCATGATCCCGCGTGTCTCAAGGGATGAGACCCTAATTGGACGTGGCCTGCCTCTGAATTTGTCCGTCGATTATTTAATCTTTAATGCCGGTGTCTTGACGTTATTTAAGGCTAAATATCTCGGCGGACGTTTTCTTTGAGTGTTTTATGCGAACTTTCTCATTGCATAAAAATAATCAAAATTTAATATTAAAGTAGTGTATTTGTGGTGCTTAATTTATCAAGGTTATGTTGTTTAATAATTAAGTAGATATACATACTTTTATCGTAAATTATACTGTATATCGTTTAATATAAGAACTCTTAACAACTCTTAAATAAAAAATAAATAAACCTAATACATACATATAAAGAAATGGGAATACAAATTTAATTGACTTTGTAATGCATACCCGCTGTGCTGTGCAAATTGATATCTTTCAAATCAAGACGCGGTAACAATTCAGTTTCTTAAACATTATTTACCATACAAAGGTATTACATACTTTACTTACAACAAAGAGTAACTATACAATACTTTCATACTATCGTATTTCGTATTTATGGTAATCACGAAATCGCATACAATCTCTCGTCCACTACCCCAGAATCTTTTAAATCGGGATATAAGGTAGTCATGTCCTTATTCAAACTTTTATGGCTGCATAAAATTTCATATAAAACTGTTTAGTGGTTAAGGCATTTATAATATCAGTGGGAAGGGATCGAAAAGATTATTAGGATAGAATTAATGTTAGTAATTTTTTTATAATAATGAATCCAAACAAAAAAACCTTAAAATTATAATGCATTGTTTTGTACTGTTTGTAGCTATCGTATTATTCACCAATGAAACTTTCAAATAAATTCTTGCCTAAAACCAAATATGTAATTTAACTCTCCTCCCATATTGCCTCCAATTTAACACCCCAATACAGGCCTACGTATCTAGCATCTTGCAATATACGTTACTATGTAAGACAATATGACGTCGATTTGTTTCGCCAATCTTAGATCTGTGTATTAGACCCTGTCGCTCACACAGTCAATTGCACGTGACTAATGTGTCATATCAGACGAAAGACAATAAGACAGCCGAGTCAAGATCCTTTAATCAAAATCTGGTCTGCAAAGCTCATATTTATGGCGGATCATAACTATGAAGTCTTGCTATGAATTTGTTTGACAATAAGGATTATAAAAACATTATTTAAATTTTATTTGTATGAGTAAGATATTCCTTCATATACTTTTCTTCTACAGTTTGTAAGATGTACGTTCCTACCTATATGTAAGTACTATTTAACTTATAGCAGTCTAGTTTTATAGCTGATCGTTTTTCTAAATTTTGAAAAAAAAAACCTTAGTAAATACTGTTCCGAAGTTAATTCAAACATTCAGTTGAACTCAAACAACGAATATAGGTACAATGCTACGAGTATATTGTTCTACGATCAACTTAAAGTCAATTGTAGCATTGGATTAACTACTCAAGGCGAGACAAGTCTGAGATCATTTCACTCCAATATTCAATTAAACTTTGACACTTCGCTCATCCAACAAAACCGCAGCTTTTTGCTTGAGGAATTATAAGCGTCAATTTTTGTGACAAACTCCAGTTTATGTCAGTTTTGAATTTACTTTTGGCCGCCACAATTTAGGCTCAACGTAGCTTGAATTAGGCCTCAATAGATAAAGTTTCCGTTAGTTGTTTTAGTATTTAAATATTTGGTTATCAAGTTTCAACTACTTTTGTACATGAGTAAATTTTGAATAAGTTATATTATTCAGTTTGTTTTCTTTTGTATTAATAATTAATTTGTTACAACAACACAAATAGCAGAAAAAAACAATGTTTTTTGACAAATTTAAACCTAATGTTATATTCGTTTGTAGTAGCAATTAAAAAATAAGACTACAAATTAATTAACAGACCTTCTTTTAACAACTATTAGATCTTTTCATAAGATAAAAAAAATTAATAAACATTTTATATTATGAAGATATATAATAATATTGCTCCTACAGCCTAGCGTATTAAGGCTTCGCGCAGAAGTTAGAACTCTATCACGCTTCGAAGAATAATCACAAAGTTTTACAGACGGAGTAGGTGGTACGTTCCATAACTCTTTGGAAACAATTTCTGAACTATAAGGGTACGTTAATATTGGCACAAAACGCATTGAAGCGAGACTTTAACATCTAGTATAATGGATTGATCGTCAGTACGAGCTTTAGTCTGTTAGGCCAAATATCTTATAAGCATTATCGTACCTAATTCTAGCCATTATTAGCATTTCATATTATATGACAATATTATATTGTTGACTAGACTTAAGATTAATGTATAAATACTTATTTCTATTCATATTTAATTATTTAGTTGGCTAAAATATGTAATTGTTTACTTCTTATACAGTAAGCATGCACGTCACTGTGTTTCTTATATGCTAATTGTGTGCTTGCTATATACATATATTAGAACCAACTTGTTCCCAAAAGAATGTCACCAATTTCGTACTTTTATATGCCTGTCTATAAAGAATTTTAATATCAATAAAATTTGTATAGACTATAGACCAATATAAAATACGGAACATTGATCGCCCTAAGAACACATCGCTCGTGGTTAACTTATAATTTCGTGTAACGGTTTAACTTCGAAGTATCGATTACAAGAAAGTGAATTCTCGAAGTTCATTTATTGATGTAGATTTCTTAGTAACTCAATAATGAGTCTCCTTTGATTAATCGAACCTTCTCGTTATGTCTTCTTGTATTTACTATATAATAGATATATCAGTAAAGTTTTTGAATACCAATTGCCTTTTTGATCATATATATTTGTTGTTCGTTTATTATAGCTAGAATAAAATCGTAAAATTTATATGTATAAAGGATAACAAACACACAAGAAGCTATACATACTTCTTACTACTACTAGTTTAAATTTACTTACATTCACAACTTATCTGGTTCACATTTCATCACGTCTGAAAAGTCGCTTATCTCTGCATAAATATATATATATTTGACCACTCACGATTTAGTTCCGTCTCATACACTGATGTTATCAACTTCTAATGCCCCGTTATATCATAGCTGGAACTAAACACGTGAAAACACTGTTATGTTTTTCACAAACATTCCTTTATCCTTTCACCAAGCTTTAGTGCGTCTGACAGGCAATTTTCTACAACATAATTATGTGTATAAACTGGTGTAAAAAATACAAACTGGAAAGGAGTTAATGTTTAACTCTGTAAAAAACTTATTCTCAAAGGATTAGCGCCTTTTTTATCTGGAGCAAGAAATCATATTTTAAGAATACTGTTTTATATAAAAGTCGTAATTCGTACAGCCTAAAGACCTTAAAATGTAAACGAAAGAAAAAACAGACTTATTTAATTATAATTACTTTTATTGAGGTAGAAAATATAGATAAAAAAAATTATTTTTTTCGAGAAGTGGGAGGGATGAATTTAAGTGTAAATATGGCTACCCAGCTGTAGTCTAACATGAACCTAACTAAACCTTATTGTAATAGTGAAGTGAAGCGTCATAAGCTGTGTGAGCGTAACATTCATTTTAATCTCAATTAAATGAGATAAAAGCTCTCCCCTGACCACAGAGAGGGCTTGTTTAAAGGGTGCACTCTAAATGGAAAAATCCCGCATTTTCTTTGGGCCCATAACCGAACGAATACGAAAACTTTTATATGACTTTCATTTAATGAATATTGTTTTAACGGCTTAAATTTTTATTTTCTAAATGGAAGCTTGAGTTTTGTAAATCCATTTACAAGTGTAATTTGTACAAGAGTAGCCTTGAGTGTACATTTTGAAGCTGCTTTTAGAACTTTATAATGTTCTTGTATTTTTAAAATAATATTTTTTAGTAAAATAAGTAACTACTTTTAGTAAAACCTAAAAAGAATACACTCGTTATAAGCAACCATTTTAAGAATAGATAAGAATTCGCTGGTCGCACGACAGAAATCTGACATCGGGCAGTTTTGGTTTCGTGATTTCATTGCTATTAGGGCAGCCGAACCGTTCCACGTTTATTGTCCAAGATACGAGTGGATTTGTGGAAGCAATTTCCTTTATACATTTTGTTTTGTCCTTTTTCTTGCAGTTTGATGGTCCATTTCGTGAGTTGTAGCTCCAGTTCGATTTAACAGAACTCACTCGATCGCCGATACGCATCTGAGCTGAGAAGGAAAAAGTGCAATTATTCAATCAGATCACGTTCTCGACAATGAATGAAAACTAATTCTGAACCTGTGCTTGCCGAAATTAAACTTCTGATTTAGATTGCGATTGTGAAATGAATGTTTTGTGTGGATTTGGTTTGTTAAAATAATTATATTATTTACAACTAACACTGGTCAGACTAATTCGTTAATTTAAATAATAGACATTCCTTTTAAAGTATTAAAGAAAATATAACGTATATTATTAAGTTAGGTATGTATATGGAAAAAAAATAAGTAATCTTAATCTGATATCTGATTCTAAATAATTAATATAAAAAATATTTCTCCTCCCTTTTCTACATATTCTATATTTAGACAAATTGTAAATGGAATCAATTCTAAAGTGAAGTCACGTGCTTTTCAAGGAAAACATTGCTAAGGTAGTGTCCCCTTTTAAGGTAAATATACATGACATCGTCATTGAGGCGGCGTCTCGGCCATCAGATCTTCTACGACCTTTCTTTATTCTCCAAGTTTTGTCCGTCCTCCCTTGAATACCTTCGCTAGCAATGTCACATAGCAAACGTTGTGAGACAAAATATTAACTTTACATTTAGAAAGCTATTTGACTATTTATTTCAATCGAATTGCCACATCGGTCATTCAACTTTGTAAGATTCTATCTTCTTACTCTGAGTTGCCATTTTATCTAATACAAAAGATACTTATTTTATTTAAAAGAGATTTCCTAAATCCTATCTTTGTAAACCCTAGGTTATTCCCGAACATTCTATACCGCGTTCGTCCAAAGCAGACCAGCAAAAGCTTCGATATGTATACCAAAATAAAGAGCGGCACGAATATTTCAATGGGAATAAAGTGAGCACAGAATCGATGCCATTTGAGGAATCAATCAATCGGTTCGCACAATCAGCGAGCGTACCGGACGAGCTAATCAAACTAATGGTCGTTGGAGGGCCGCGAGGGCTCCAGCCAAATCACAACAATAACAGTGACTCCTGATTGATTACACGTGCCGCCCGATACATTTTTAAGATTTATTTCAACCTGTGTCGCGTACGGATTTGTTGGACGTGTTCACTTGTCGATGGAAATGTAGTATAGGAATAGGATGTAAAATGTTGTTAAAGATCTAGTGTTTGAATTTTTGAAATAATACTTATGATTTGGAAGGTACATTATTTTATTTTGTATTTGAGCTTAGCCATCGCTTTGTTGTATACAAGAGCTGATCCTCGGTTTCACTTGCGTTTTTTATCCCGTAGCATAGCATAAAAACTATGTGTGGACCTGCCTGCCAGCCAGTTATTTTTTGCGTTAAAGAGTTATCCTCGCTAATTTTGCTATCTATAAGTAAGATTTTACATAAAAGAAAAAACGGTTAACTAATCTTTAAATAACAATTATTTAATATCTACTTAAAAAACCGCAGTCAAAATTTCAAATATATATTTTAATTATTTTAAGTAAAATTTAGAATATATTTATTTACGTTAATTTAACAAGAAGAGGTATTGCCTTCAGTCCAAGTAGCAAAAGAAATGGCTCGATCATTTTTAGCGGCGTCAGGCTGCCGTCGAGTTAGCGTCAGGAAGAGGCTTCGGCGTCGGACATTTATTAAGTACGAAATACGAACAAAATGTGCCCAAACGAAACCCTACCGTTTGCCAAATGCGGATACGGACTTACGTGACACTGCCTTGGAGCTCTAGTTGACATGTCAGTAGGAAAGTCAGTAAACAAACTAGTCTTACAAAATAATATAGGCCTATTAATAAATCCTATATATAATGTACAACAGATATTAAAACGTGAACACAGAACACAGACTCTTGAAACATCTAGAAACTATTGCATAATGCATTATAATAGTAAATAAATTACCTTACTTGGAAGAGGTGCAGAGTGCAAGAGTAAAAACATAAAACGTCGCGAACAGAACTATTGATTCAAAAGCAATCCAAACAATACAATGGACTTTTAGTATTCACCTGTCAACGCAATTACTCCGGCATACGAAGCTGGACGCGTGCTCGCGTGACATCCAGCCAGACTTGCGGATACAATACAAAGGTACTCATCTTTTTAGGTAGTGAACACGAAATCAAAATCAACGGTTAGCTCGCTTTTGTTATTGCTTCCATTATTTGACCATTCGTGGCACAATTCACGGCACTTTGACTGCGACTCGGCGGACGATTGCTCGTGGTTTGCGCATAAAAATTCATAGAAATACGTGAATAATACGATAGCACTATCTCCACCGAACGACGCTATATTTTGTTCGATATTCTCGCACTTTAAATTCATGGACGCTTTATAGGACAACTATAAATTGAATTTGACAAATGGCTTATGGGCAAAAATTATTTGGAATTTTTATGTAATAAATCTTAGTGTAAAATAAAACTATAATATTGCAAATGTAGCTTTTTTCTCATTATTATAGATGTTTTCACTGAGAAGTAATACATTATAATATTTCCTAATATTATATTAGTTATTATAACATTGTACAATTTAAAAATAGTTTTACCTTCAAAGGGACCAGCATTAAACAATACCTTTTGTCTACATAGAGCAGGTAGCCACGTACTTTATATCATACGGCTTTAAAACGTCGGCAGCTGGTTATTATATCACTGCTGAACACTATTGTCAAGAACTAAGAAATATAATAGCAACTTACGTGATTCTCAGAACCACAGTAAGTCGTCATTATTTAACGCTTACGCTATAAGAGCCTTTACTCCATCTTTATGGGGCAATTTAAAAGCTCCCTTAAAATTATATTAACATTCACTTCAACTGTTTTACGATTTATACAAATTTATATCAAATAGCATTTTTTTATCAACACAGTATAGTGAGGCCCTAAAGATAGCAGCTAACTCTTAACCTATATACTAATAATATCTTATTTAAAATCACTAAGCTATGAGATCGGAAAAATTAATGAAGTGAACGAACGAACACTTTACCCGTGTCAGGCTGTCAAAAGCACGTCATATTTAACGTATGTTTTTTGCGTATTTTAACGTCAGCTTCGATAAGGAGAGAAACTTGATAACGGACGCTATTCGGAATCCTTCCATTATTAAACCTTTAGCTGTCACTTCTCGTGCAGAATGAAAAAGGTAGAAGACAGAGGTGTAAACATAATACTAATTCGTGAGTTTGGTACGTGGAAACAAATTGTATATTTTGATAGGGTGTCCTGATGCGTTAGTGTCAGCCCGCCCTCGCGTCGGCTGCGGGGTCCGATTTCGCAGAAGTGTTTCGCTTAACGCTTGATACAAAGGTTTTTTAAAATCAGGTTCCACAAAGAATCATGCTACGAGGTATTATTTTCAAGACAACCTTTTTTGAGTGTTCATTTTGTGTGTCAGTAATACGGGTAGCTGTTTTAGGAAGAGCTGGCTAATTATAAATATAAAGTTTTATAATTATAATGTTAATGTCAAATGTCGGGCACAAAAAAGCACTAACGTCTCCATAAACTACTTGAAGAACACAAAAAGTTTGCGAACGCAAAAACCATTCCCAAAAATTTGCAGCTCGTTTGACGTTACGTAGACCTTGCACCACTACTACCTGCTACTTTGTGACATGTTGATATAGGGCTGCTGCATGCAAATAGATAAAAACTGTAGTACATTAATGGTAAAAGAAAAAATATGTAGATAGCTTATTATTGAAGTCAAGTTTAAATTTATTTATTGCTTAGAAGAATGTATAATACTTAGGAAAATAAAAAAGTCAATCAAACATTTACCTGGAGTTTATTTTTTTATATAAATAATTAACAATTTTTTTAATGGCTCTATAAAAATATATTTACTGTATTATAATGACCGGTCAAATAATCTCAAAGTATTAAATGACTTGTGTTATGTTATGTTTCGTCTAAGCTTTGTTTAAATTATTTACCTATCTGTTTTAATACCGAAAGTGTCAATAAAATTGAAATATAACGCCACAAAAGCAAAAACTGTAAAAACGTGTTGAGGCTTTGTCGATATAATATGATTTTTTGATTTAAGCAATTATAAAGTATTGATTTCATTATTAATGTCAAATCAATACGCATCCATGACAAGTGACAGAATGAGTTAATTAATAACATAGATGCAAGGTGACAGCCCTAAAAGCTTCATCTGCCACTTGAACGATCGAAAGGTACGACGTCGCGCCGGTATCAGGAAGGAATGTACAACGGGTGACTTGAACAATTCCTGTCCCATTCCCGCACAACCGGCTTCGCTTAGCTAAATTTGTGCGCTATCCCACTCATGCACACCAACGTTTTCAATACTTACCTGCGTGAAATGATATACATCTGTTTGGTAGTGAAGTCCCTCTTACGCTCGAACGCCGAAATGGATTGTTGATATTGCCTTCTCGCTCTGACGTCTCACGGACAGGGGGTAGACGCTGTTCGTACGCGCCTGTGTTTGTGTTCGTTTATTTAGTGAACTTGGAAGCTCGCTTTCGTGTTTGTGCATAGGGTGTCAGGTACGCGTGTGTGCGTGAATTGTAGAGGCGCGACATAGCTTTGCCGTCTCCATGACTTAAAAGTTTTGTATGGAATGAAAGCAGCGGGTTAGTTCTGCGCCGGCCGGCCTACGGGACGGATGTGTGTGCTGTGTTCATGCAACTTTCTTCGTTCCTACGATTACAATTTTCTTTTATTATCATCTTATAAATTGAAAGTCTTTTAATAACATAAAGTGATTTTGTTTTAATACAGTAAATATAAAGTGACGATTTGTTTGATACAGTGGGTGTTTATTTTTTGTGAAACTGCAACGTGTTTGGTTCAACGGACTGAGGTTGGTCGCTATACCATTCCCGTGTTCAGAATGTTACCAACCGAAACTCCGGCATATTTTAAACTGTATTCCTAGTAAAATGGGCATTACAATTTACACTACCAATAGACAACAACTTTACTAAAGTCAGTATAGTCTATATAATGTTACAGATACATACTCTACATAATTTTTAAGAATAGACGTCGGTCAAACTGTTAACATTTTTCAAAATATTATCTAATAAAAATGTATGCTTCAATTATTTATTCAGGCTATTGCCTGGGCTCTTTCTATTTTGTAATAAATACTTATTTATATTTTTGACTAATGAATGATAATACTATTTTTTTTATAAACTTCAAAAAAACAACTCGTTTAATTGTAACAGTTTGCTTTAAGCATAATTGCTTTGGTATTCACAAGACATAATAAACTAGATACAGTTTTAAGACATACAGACATAAAAATAACATTATTATTTCTGCACTACACAACCTATAAACATGTTCTAATATAGACAACACATAATATGTCATAATAATTACACAGATAACGTAATACGTTCTCAAAAGTTGAACAACCTTTGCCGAAAATAGACGAAGAACAAACACCATACGGATGAAAGACCCTTTCATAAATCATCTGCTCAAATGCTACCTGCTAAAATAAACGCCCAGATTGGAAACTATTTAGTACTTATTTAATTTTTAGTATTATTAGTAGTTATTATTTATATAAGTATATTATTATTTAAGTGATATTTAAAAGACAAAATGTTTGTCGTAGTAAGGGGTTATCTATAAATCTATGGAATCTATTTTTTAACAAATAATAAGCTACATCATATGCAAGTGCTATAGGGTATAAATTATATCGATAAAAGCGGGTTTGGGTTCAAAGCGAGTGAAGCTGCGGGTCGTAACTAGTTGTTTATTAATGTCTTTTTCTATTTAAGAACAACACTTGTTAAGTTTCTCCTCAGTATATAATACTATATCTTATCGCAGTTAAAATATACCAACATGTTGTACAATTTACAATTTAGTTTTGGTATTAAGCTCTACTCTATTATAGATGTTCCAAATATCACAATATTAAATAATTACAATATTAAAATAATTACAATAATATGCTATTACTATACGATTATCTTAAGGTAAAAAACAATCTGTTTTATACATTGCCGAATGTCGTTTCGTTTTTGATAGTTGAATATTTGAAAACATTTATTTGAGATCACTAATATTTTCAAAATAAAACAAGTCAATATAAAAATGTACATTGTAGAATGTGTTTGGAAGATTTACAAAATATCAAGCTTATATACTAAAAACTCAATATAATATAACTTTAGTATTTTAGTACTTATAAAAATCGCATGTCTTATTTAGAAAATTACCTCATAAACAGACTGAGATGAATAAAAAATATTAATTGCTTTAGAATAATATTTTACCTACACATGATGGTCTTTGTTTCTACCATTTCAAAACACCAAGAAAACAATAATAATATAAACTTAATGCCTCATCTAAAAATAAATTAATACATACAAATACGTATATGTATACGAGAAACATGATTATGTATCACTCAAAAATCAATAATCAATCATAGTCTCAAATTAATGTAATATACGTCACTTGGAACATAACACGGATAACGATATCTAGACACAATTCAATTCTCACGAAAAATAAAAATAATTCATAACAGAACTATTCAATTCAATAAAGCAAATACAAAAGACTACAATCATAATGTAACTATAAGTGAAGATAACTCCTATCCGCAATAAGAACTGCCTTAATCCTCAGAATTCGTTTCATTGTTATACCTACGTCCGAAACAATTGATATCTCTATTTGTATCAATAATGCGAAGGCAGACGTTACGTACATTTTGTACGTGGGCTGAATGTATGGGCCCCAACTAACAGACCAACATTTATTGATAATGTGTCTATACAAGATTTCGCTTCCCGGTATTTAACTGAGGGTCCAAATAGGGTTTTGCTGATGTCATAATAGAACATTTTTTATGTATTTATTATATATTATTTTTATCATTTTAACAGGGACAGACGACTGGAAAAGTTGATGAACCTGTTCAATATGGCCTCATTTTTTGTATTTATATTTATTGTACACTTTATATTACTTTGTATGCAAGGACAGTCAACTTCAAAAGTTGATGAACACGCTATTACAATACATCATCCAACTAAAAGATTCATAAGCATTGAAATTACAAAATACACATGATTTGCTATTTGAAATGTAGTAATATCTATTGTAGTCCAGTTTAATAATTTTAACGCAAAGAAACATAATGTGGCAAGTCCTTATTTATTAATAAGAAACAGAATCTTCCAGTCCATAATTTGTGCAGTTCACTGTCGAGTAATTAATTGTTCTCACAATATAAGCCCCCAATAACACCCGAAGAATTTAATTATTTATACATTATAATATCTGTTGTTCCTTTGAATTTGCGAGCATTTCTTGAGGTTGCGGTCGGGGATCCAATAGCTCCGTTTGTAGCATTTAATTGATTTTGTGCTTTAGAAACTAATTAGACTTTGAGGTTTATGTAACCAAACAGTATTAATAACTTACCATATCTTATCCCTTAACGCAATATCTGCAAACATTATGCTTACGCGATAATATTCATGAGTTCAACTATTAACTTGTGTTCGGTGCAGGAAAATAGTTGAACACCTGCGTTTACGCTAAGATTCAAACTTCTGAGCTAATTAATTCGTTTATTTATCATTCCCATCGTAACCTATTTAAGAGCTTATAAGAGGAAAATATAATATATATAAAATATAACATATATCCTTTATCTAAGAATAAGTTTAAGTAGTACATAGGTAGGTGGTACATTTGAATTTGAACATGAACGGATTAGCCTAAAATTTTATATCTATATCCACAATAGAAGATAAAATGAAATCCAAAAATAATTAATCGACACCATTATACATCAAATGGAAATAGATACATTTCTATTCATTTGCGATTGGTTTAAATAGAACGGATATTTGATATCTGCTAAACCTCATTCAATCAGTCATATTTAAACTATCCAACTATGATTTTACACGAGCAATTATTTTAAAACAAAAATAAATCGAACTCAATTTATCATATTTAAACAGCTCCGGATTAAGCGTTATCTCAAAATGCTTTCATTAATATTGTTTCAGGCGTATCCCGTCATTATAAAACTATTTGTGAACTCACTATGTACCGCGTTATCCTGTTTGGGCCCGAATGCTATCGGCGCAATATTTATTCAGCTCCTTAGTAAGAAGCTTATGATTCGCTCTACAGTATTGTATTAATAATTCAAAACGTATATCCGGACCGTGCAGTATCTTCTGGCCAGGCAATTAACTTGTCTGGATTTCGCTATTTACAGAATCATAAAAGTGCACAGAGAATAAGATAGCCAATAAACTTGTATCTGCGAGGTAAATAGAATCACATTTATACGCTCCGCATGTATGTTTTATTCTGTATCTGTTCTGTATTTCTTTTCAAAGCTATAATGCGAAATCTCGGTGTCTTTAAGTGTTAATTAAAACGGAGGCAAGTATAATTTACTAAGCTAAGATGTGTCGGCTGATATTTTTATTCGGTTTAATGGTGTGACATCGATATGTGCTCACTGCTGGGAAGGAAACATCGTGTATTGTGTTACGGGCTCAGTCGTCTTTATCGACGCAAAATTTATTATATTCATACCCTTATTTCACCTACCATTCAAAGGGAACACCTTCGCACAATTGGAAGGGCTGCCTCAATAGGTTGTCGGATGAAATTTCTTAACATTCTTCGCCCATAATGAGAAGGATGTCGTGCAATGGGCAGCAGTAACGGTGTAATTATGGAACAAAATGAGATTGACAGATATGAAAGGAGATTAAAATCCGCTTAATGAATTCGCATTAAGTAATGCATCGCGAAAAGGTTAAGATCTCTGCTGTGAAATCATATTTAATAATCGTACTTTTTCAATGTACTTTGAAGGATATTCGTTAATTTCTTAACCAAGATTTCAAGATGATTTAATTGGACATTCTCTTTGATAAAATGTAAAAATCTTTGCTAAAAATAGCATACCAAATTAGGTTCCAAGAAGAAAGCGTTTTAAAATTATAAGTACCTAATGCATTAGTTACCACAAGGATATTATATAATACTTCTTGGTAAACAAAGAAAAATTTAATACAAAATTGTTGAAGCAAAAAATGTTTGGTATACGAGTATAATATGAAGTGGTCTGTTGGGAATCAGTAATGAAGACATCATTATAGAACCGGTTTCAATCCTCAGAATCACCGGACAGGATGTGTGAGAGACGTTTTTAAGACTTTTTACATCGGACCAAATGATTTCACGATAAGAGATTAAATTAACTTTACAATTAAAATTAGTAGATGAAAGATAATTATTTAGTGGTTTATAAAACTTGAAAGCAGGATTTGCAAACAGAATATTTTCCTGGAAACTCTAGAACTTTCGAGAACCACTTATAAATTTCGTTTTCAGATCATTTTTTATCTTTTTGAATAGGGACACGTCAATTCGATCCCAGTAGATACAAACAAAATAGGAACATTTAAGCCACCCCAAAACGATTATTTGAGGGAGATTTAAAAATATTTACTTTGCATTGCGTTGATCCAACCCGACATCCGTCTATCGTGAGATCAAAGATCATTAAAAACTCTTTCAATATAACTTTATTTTTTCGAACTAGGTATATAGATATTAGATAATATTGTTACTATATAAATAAATGGTTACATCTCGAAGTCCTTAAATATAAGAAATATATATTTAAATTTCTGAATTAGTTCGTTTGCAATACTTAAAAGTTCATTCTCTACATTTAGTATTACAATTTACGAGTATTACACGTAATCGCACGTCTCCGATAACACCCTTTCAATATCCCTTTTTTGAAAGTTATCTATTTAATTCATCTCAATACTCTTTCACGGGTACCCTGACCGCATTCAAGGAAAGATATACATGACGAAGGACCGAAGATTTGGGTTAAATTTAGCAGAAGACATTTATTTATTCAATGAAACCCACGATTATAATCTCTTTCGGGCATGATGAATTACTGATATCATGTCTAACGACAATGTAATGAATTGGAAAATGTGAAAGATTAAGACATTGTGATCGTCGCCTGATGTTCAATCCGACTGAGTGGATTTATGATAATATGTAGAATGCTGTAGTAGTCATTATAACATTATTTAATAAGGTTATTGCATAAGGTTCTTTTTAAAGTATAAATTAGTTATTTTATATGTCCGAAACTATGGAGAAAACGTTTTCAATTCATAAAAATAAATAAATAAACTCTCATTATTGATATAAATACTAGACCCACATGTGTACATAAAATATAGCTAGGCTGTGATAGTCAACTTTGAGAGTAAGAAAATTGTAAACCTATATTATTATATGAATGTTTTATTAAAAGTTAAGCTTAAAAATAAATATAAAAACAAACTATTTAGCAGCATTAGATTAAAATATTTTAAAGTTATTATACTTAACCAGTGACATGAGGTTTCCATTACGTTAGGTGCACTACATTATCAATCTCCATAATGGTCTTTGAAGCCATTAAACATCCCCATACATTTTTTATAACTTGAAGAGTCAAACGTTTTATTTCACAATGGGCGTATATTGTAGTTTTTTATTCCATTATATCTTTTATTGGTCTGTGAAGCTTATTTGCGTTGTCGTGTTTTTTACCTATAAATCAGAGGCTATGAATCCAGTTGACGTTTAAATTATTTTCATAACGATATCTATAATTGAAATTCGTAAGTTAACTTTGTACTTTAATGGATAATTTGATGTTCTATTGATTTTATTTTAAATATTTCGGTAACAATGACAGTATAATAATAATGTTAATAATTGTCACTACAAAACATTGTTTTTTCTTTCTACAATACTGTAGGTACCTATTTTGTCGCGTTGAAAATGAGGTTTATACTTATTATATGTAGTAAACTAGGAATATAAAAATATACCCTTTTAACGATACATAAAAAAGTTAATGTGAAAAATCGGCAGTGAGACATAGGCCTTTGTCGAATCTAGACTTAAAAAATATTTTTATAATAATAAATAATTATAAAATAATAATAATGCAAATAAATTGTCAATTAAAGTTAGTAATTTGCAATTTAAAAAATACATTTCTATTATTCAAGTTTCTTTTTTTCATATCAAAATGATAGGCAATATCTACCTCATAATTATTCCGTAGGTACATGTGGATAGTGTTAAAATGTGGGCCTAATTCCAGACCACGGGAGGCTTTACCGCCCCGAGCCTCAGACGGAATATGTTCGCCAATGAATGGTGTTTGTACCTTTAAGTATCTCATACATATTTGCTTTATAAATAGATACTACTATTCTCAATAATATGCACATAAATATTGTGAAATTTAAGTTGAAAAAGTAAATTTCAATACGATACACAAAATTATTGTACTTGGCTCATTTAGGCCTACGCAATAGTGTTTTTCGTTTGTGATATTTCATTTTTTCTCATGTTTTAAAATAATAAAACATTACTTCTTTTTATGAGTGTCACGCAACTATCTCTTTATTATTGATAAGAAAATAATTACTTTATTTTGATTAATTTATTATATGAACATTTGTTAATTTATCCATAGTCTTAGTTTTCTATAAAAACGTATTTATTTGTTTTATTTCACATACTATTTACCTACACATATATTTACAACAATATTTTATTAATAACAAACAATAGGTGCATTCATAACATTACCAACAATGCCCATTTTACCAGAAATACGCCGGTAATTTTTACCGTTTATTTTTATTTACCTTACCTTACCCTTTTCAGGTTATGTCGTGTTAAGACAGTGTTAGTGTGACAATGTTCAGTGCACGGACTATGGGGTCTATCTCCTTAATTCTGCGTTGGTTACTCGTAATAGGCCTGGAGGTCAATTCCCAACTCATTCAAACGAACTCTGAAGTGGACAGTTCTTATAACTTTTACTATGAGCAGCCGTGCTGTACCGGACCGGTGACTAAGAGTAAATACCACGTGAGGCACAGAAGAGGTGAGTCATCCATTTTGTTATCCGGACAAATTATGATGTCGAAAACGTCTATTGAATTTACTTCATAGAGACTAAACTTTAATTTATGTACCTGCATGAGAATAGAAAACACAGTCATGGTTTAAAAAAAGCCGTAGAAAAAGATTATTTATAAATGCAATCTTATTAATGTTTTATTTACATAATAATAGAATAAGTTTTAATAAATAAATCTAGACATAATACTAGACATTTTATGTTGCTACCGAAATTTTAAATCACGCTTTAAGTTATTTATGGTAAAAACGTTTTATTAAGCTTATCGTGCCGAGCTTGGTTTTTTGCGTGTTTAATTATTAAGCCGTTCAAAACATTTCTTAGAATACGCAGTGATCTCCTGAGGTATCTTTTCAAATCATGATTCACGATAATCTCACTACATTCACAGGTTTGTGTTAGTGTGTGTGCAGGCGTGTGTGTGCGTGAGGTTGTGTACATGTATCAGTAACTTCACACTTACATTGAATGCATTCAAGGGTACCGTAATGAAAGAGACGGCAATATAATGTTTGTTTATGTGCGATGAGACAAAATAGTTCTTTTGTTTCATTGCCCTAACAGGAATTCTGGGAGATCTGAATAGTTCTACTTATTAGTGAAGTAGGCAGATAATTATACTCGAAAATTGGTACATAGGTAATGTTATTCGAGTAAGAGATTTTTTGCAGCCATTTTACATGTAGATTTATTAGGTTTTTAATTACTACAAAACAGAAAAAATATTAAAAAAAATTAAGGATCTAGATGATATTTCGTGTATTATACTTTGATTTAATGTTCAAACTAATATATTACTATGTTACTTATTAACTGCACCTAACAGTTTTACCCGTGTAGTGCAGTTTATCCATACTTAATTAAAGTGTGTCTGTTTGTCTTTCTTTCACGGAAAAACGGCTGGACCGATTTAGTTGAAATTTTGTATGTAGAAAGATCTCTGTTTTAAAACATAGGATACTTTTTATCCCTGTATTGCCCCGGGAACGGGAACTACGCGGGTAAAACCGCGGGGAGCGGCTAGTAAGTAATATGGGTGACAATTATTACGTGGATGAACAGATAAATTGATATAATATTATGTTATGTTATTACAATACATTCAATTCAATATGTATATTAATACATTCAGAGTCTTAACTATGTGAATCTTAGACAAATTCATTGAGTAAGGTTTCCACGATAGAGTAAGAACCATCCGTACATCCCATTAAAAACCATTAAAACACTTGCATTTATAATATTGGTAATAATTTATTTAAGGAAAAAAATTTCAGGTGAGCGGCTTATATATGTAACTTTTTACTTTCATTAACTTTACAATGAACTTTTATTAAATTCAAAGTCACATAGAAGCAAGCAAGTAAATAATATTAATATCCATTTCACTTCTTCCATTAAACTATAACTACTGAAAGCATTTTAATGCCTTTATAATTATGTGATGATAATACGACACCATTGTATTGTAAAATCTCAAATGACAACGTAATCTCTACTATAGATCTATAATAACAAACCCTACCCAACGAATTATAATACATATCCCCAAATTAGTCCCAACACAATTATTCAGCATTCACATGTCCTTTCGAAAAAATATTCCACTAAAATCCCTTTTAACAAAAGCGAAAAATTAATCTGTAATACATGGTGCAATAACATCCAGCTACCCTATATTTATTTACAAATACACAGATTCTAAATTAAGCCCGGTCCTACACTCAAACATCCCGATCTCTATAGAAGAACGCTGAATTCTGTCGAAGCGTCATCAAAAGTGTCAATCACGGAGGTTTTCGAATAGCAAAACCGATTATCGGGCATATTAAGTCAGTTATTGTTATCGACAGGGCGTCCCGGCCAACCGACCGTGAAGTAGATTAGGGACATCATATTATACCGTACTTTTGGCGTCAGCTGCACCATCGCTTGCTGTTGCCGCGTATATATCGTTGCACTTCTTATTAAAATTTATTCGGAAATATTTAAAATGGTTTTAATATATTGCAGAGTGGGGTGTGTGCTCGGCAGCTTTATTGCGGTATACTGATGGCTTTATTGTTAATAATATTTGAACGTATAAAATATTAAAAACCAAATAGGCAATACAGGTTTTTTTTATGTTAATTCACGCGTTTTAATTGATTTTGAAAAAAATCGGGCCTGTCATTTACTATAAAGTCATAAACCTTGACCAATTTACAAGACAAGACAGTTACTATTAAGCTAAGCGCCATTAAGTTTTTAAAGCCGCTGAAAACAGAGGTGTACAGGATTATTCACAAGATGAGTCGTAACGTCAAAACCGGCACGAAGTAACAGTGATAACATAATATGATGTTATTTATAAATTTAGATCTTGAAGAATAATTATACATATAAAATGCATTCATAATTAAATTGTTATTAAAGCTTAATTTTATTACGTACAATTTAAAAGTAATGAATACGTATTCTAGAACTGTTAAAAGGTATATAAGATTAATGCGAGAAGTAAATAATGGTTGGAGTCTATCATTAGCAAGGGAAATGTTTTAGTGAAGTTGTTCCTGCGAACGTACATTAGCCGCTAGGTGAATAACGTTTGAAAGGGATGCCTCATACATTAACCGCCATGCACTTTTGCTGACCAAATGTATGTTATAGGCTATAGCGGTCTCACTAATAGCACTCTATTGCCTCTAATGTACTCGCTCAACGTTTCAGTTCAAAAATCGAACTTCAAATATTAAAAAAAAATCTATTCAACGCAACATAGTAATTGCTCTTTGAAATTTTAAGTAGTTAAATTCATACACATCGCCGAGAGAATGTCTACGCTAGTAGCGAATAAACAAAAAGTGCATAGAAAAGTTTAAAAGAAAGAACGCACTCAGCCGGCTCGAGTGCTGAGGATAAAAAACACACAATGAAGGCTGGGCCTAACGTCCGGACCGGCCAGTCGAAACTTGGAACAAGTCGTTTGACCGCTGACCACAGCTTTGGCGATAATTCTTATTATTCCAGTTATTGAATAGAGCATTGAGATTAAAGATCATACGTTTCCCATGACGTTAACTCACTTCAAGATCTTCGCGGTACGCTGTTTGTTTATCCCTGTATACTTCGGTCATTTAAACAAAACAACGGATTTTTTTCAGCTTTATTTTAAATAAATAAACTGGTTAAAGGGGAAAGATTAGGTATCACAAAGTGTTATACATATACTTATATCTAAGCACTGAACATGAAGAACCTTTATAAATAAATAAAATACAATCTAATACCGTAGTTCAACAACTAACGATTCTATGAAGAAGTAGCCGGCGGCAGACAGGGCTATTTATAAATTCAACTAGCTGCGAGCTAACATGACGTGAACATTTAATACACATTTATTCAATTCCTCTAATTGTAACATGAACATACACGACAGACCGTCCCAGAGGGAATGACATTACTTATTTCGGACGGAACACAAAACATTTTGTTCGAAATTTGGTCACGTTTACAAGAAGCGAAGGGTGTCCCATATCGTATCTGGAAGCATTGCGATTGTCCATTGTATTCTCGCGAGACAAAGGGTTGAGGACGCGAAGGAAGCTTACCTTCGTCAAACCGCTTTTGGTACAAACGATCAGGTATTTGCAAGTGATCAGCCTTATACTTGAATGGACTTTTGTCAATACAAAAAGTCATGTGTTCTTAAGGAATATATTCGAGAGTTGACTGTTTTGCCGCAAGCCGTATCGTTTTATTTCAAATTGTAATAGATTTGATATGACGATGCTGAAGTTTTACGTTTTTTTTTTTAAATATCATTAATGTTTTGAGGGTTTAGTTATCTTAGCTGTGATCTTTTGTTATATCTTAAGAAATAAAATTTTCAGTGATTTAATTTTAACAAAGATCATTATGTTAATGATACACTATTAGATATATACTGCCTATAATATCATATTTATCATAACATGCCGATGACCGACTCAATTTGATTCATTAAAGCATTGAAACAATCGGCAGCCGCAAGCAGAATTGCGACAAATAAGTCCGGTTAATACGAATTATCATCGCAAATTAATTAATATAATTATTTTGATTTAACATACTCAAACATAAGTGCGTTATTGAATCACAATTTATCTCATTACATGAATGTTTAATGTGTTTATGAATAACAAGCTTTTTAAGCTAAATTACAATCAATTGTAATTCGTTTAAAACATGATGCGCGATTTCGTTTGTGATAAACAAATATTATAATTATTAAAACTTAACTTACTCGCTCCATTATTTTTAGGGTCTCTGCCCACTACACAGTATCATACTATGACCATGCTATGAACGATGTATAATACGCTGTAGTGGGTAGAAACCTTTATGATATCTTCAATATTATTAATTAATTTCAAATATTATCAAAACTATTGTATAATAACTATATAAACTAATGAATATTCCCCAATATTGTTAAAACTATGAAACATTTGTAATTAGTGTATTCCCTCTCAACTTTTAGTGTCGGTAAATAAAATACAAGATACTTAACAATCACTCTCCCGCCGTGAAGTCTCAATGAAAATTTGTTCCTATTTCTTGCAGAAGTTGAACTTCAACCACATTAGCTTTCATAGCATACCTTCTTTGTTCGCTGTAAAACAATAGCAATAGTAAAGTTCAAATTCCAACAGTAAAATACTCATCACAGCTCTGATGTCTCGGACGAAAGGCTTCAAAATTCTCGCAGTTTAAGGCTTGGAGCGGATTACAGCATTGTATGAAAATTTAATTTCGCTTATTTTGAATACTTTTTGTTTCTAATAAGCTCACTGAGATTTTTCGGGTTGGTTTAATTTTTATTTCTCTATGTTAATTCTTCTTAATCTTCTTTTAAGTAATTATGTAGTATTTATTGATTCCTTAATAAATAATTTTTTTCATGTTAATTTGAATAAAGTAAAAAGAGAAATTCAGACAAAACAACATTCCACGTAACCTTAGCTTTTTATTCCAAATAACCATACGTATAGGATAAAATAAAATAAAATGATAAAGTTTCTACCTATGTATTGAGATTTTTTTAAACATTTACAGCCACGATTATAATACTTATAAATTGTTCATTTAAATAAACTTGTACACCCGATAAAGCAACTGTACTCCTCGTTAACATTTATAGAATGTTAGTTAACAGATTTTCTATGCTAAACCTACATGCAATTTAAAACTTGTTTTAATAGAAACTCTAGTAATGTTCCGGCACATAAAAATGTTAATAGACCCGTATCAAATGTCTTAAATTTCCATATAGGCAAGGTAAAGTAGTACATTTAATTTCAGCCAGAATGTCTTACTGAAAACGGACAATGTATTTTACATTTTGCACAACGTTCCTAAAGGCATTTGCATTGTTAATTCTATTTCACTTTAAAAAGTGCGCTGTTTTTGAGCGACTAGTTAATACAATTATTTTAAATTTGTTTGTATAAAAATTTGCTTTTAATTATATAGACGCTAGGTGTGCTAATATTAATTATGTTTTAATTCAATTATGTATTTGTGACATTAAAATTTGATTAAATAGTATTATATAATACTAGAAATACAGAGATAAATGCGTATGTTATAATTGTATATAGTACAGTCTCTGTAAGTAATAATTTTTATAAATGATTTATTTTTTAATTACGTAATACTCAATTTTCTTAAAGTTATTATATTTTACTTTACTACGGACATAGTACTTTTATGTGCAATAAAAATTCATCAAAACAAGATCCCTATTCCAAGATATTTTCAAGAAAAAATAAGTTAAATTAGTTTTCAGTGGGAAGCTTTAATTAGCATTTCCAGAGAAACTTTGTTTTTTTAGTATTTGCTTATTTTATTGTAAGAGGATTGACAAAGACTAATCTTAATGAAATTTTAATTATGGTAGATACCATTTCAGGTTAAAAAATAAACTACCCATTACATACAAACGATTTGTAAGCTAAATTACAAAGGAAAGCATTAAGAAATAAGAGATAAAGTTAAGATCCTTTTGACACGGTTTGGGACACTTACTAAAAACTACCTATAAACCTAATTTTTATCACTTTTTTTATTAAGTAATCGAGAGGGTTTTCAAACATTTATTAGTTTTATAATAAAAAATATATTTCATGACCTGAATTAAAACAATATTTCCAACGGTCTCACGCTTTTTACCCGACTGCCAAAGAGGGTAATGTTTTTCGAGTGTATGTAAGTATGTATGTCTGTTCCTTTGTGACCTCCTGTAGCCTAAACGGCTTGATGGATTTTGATGTATGAGGTATCGTTAGATTTGTCTTGATTACGGGAGTGTCATAGGATACATTTTATCCTAAAAGTCCCACGGGATAAAGACATAATTACTCTTTTTTTAGTGTGCAGTCGGGTATTTTGTTTTTTTAATAATAATTACTTGTATAAAATGACAGATATTTTAATTAATAAATTTTTCTGCTTTATATATCTATATTATATTTACTTAATTGTTTTAAATGAATTTTTTCATATAAAGTTATAATAAAGACCGGCATAATCGAAATATTGCGACCTTTAACATGAGTAACACGGATTTACACACATAAGTTATATATAACTATAAGACTTGACGTGTATAGTGTAGGCAGTAATGCACTTAATTAAGGAGATTTATGGTCTCACGCATTGAACCGCCGTTACACGATTAAATCTGAAGTCGTATTCGAGAAATCCCAACCCTTCAATATTGGGTTTGGTACAAAGCGACACGATGTCGATCAATAGTCTATTCGAATGCAATCCACACGTCAAAGGTAATTCGATACCGGAGCTGACTCGCGCTTTTTGTTTTGCCACTTATACGCCTTTAGTTTATTTTCGTAACTCAACACTGCGACGGTCGCGTTACTATTGACACTTCCATACAAACATTATGGATTATTTGTCCCTTTATATATTTTTAATGCACTCGAACCCTAGTGATATTCACATGGCGCAGTTTCCCTTAAAACTTCTAGATCTCATAAACACGTGTGTATATCCGTATAATGTATATACTTAATAGTTTAAAAAAATTGTTTTGGAGTTTAGGTTATAAATTCATAACGAAGGCATGTTTTCTTCTTTTGTTTTTAATGTATATTAACTTCAACGTCTTGCCCAACTCGTCGCGTTAAAATTTAGAACGTATAATTCTATATTTAAATTTATCAAAGCACTGCTGTAAACCAAGCCGCAAGATTACCGTTTTTAATACATCGATAGCAGTTAAACGGGCTGTATTAACGATACCAATTTCTCTAATGACATTGTAAAAGGGAAGTTTACGGTCTCGTATACCTACTTGCAGACAGCATCGCGGGGTTAACATCGATTTTGGCGCCCAGTCATAAACATTGGCAGTATCATCGATTCTGATAGAACAATACCGAAATAATTCACGACGCTGTGTCCCGAAATTAATTATGGACTGCCTTCACCAGGTGCGCCCTAAGGCTCTCTCTACAATATTCGCGATCCTTATCATGTCTTAATTATTTATAAAAGTTTACAAATTGCGACTTAGACGTAACTTCACAATTGTATCGTTGTTCAATTTATTTAATAGAAGTTTACTTAAAAGCAATTTCGTGGTTTTGTTCGGCTTATATTTGTTTAATTACTTAGTTTTATATATTTGTTTAATCTTATCTAGTTATTTTTGTGTTTCAAAATAGCTGTTTACAAGTATGGTTGCATTTAATATAATAATAAGTTATTTATCCGCTGGCTTGGCTCGTATTTATACAATATCTCATTTCTTACCACAAACATTCGATCTCATGATTTAATCTTGTTCTTAATAATTAATAATATATTTGATACAAATATATTTTTCTTCAATTTATATTATATTATTTGTTGGAAGAAAATAATTAATTTAGGTTACCTAACATAACGCACTTATGAACTATTGTATGTTTCGTAATGGTATTGTTGGTATACGCAATAAAAGAATCGATGAGAAAAAAATTATTAAATTAGCTTTGTCCCTCGAAATTCGTAACGACATTGCCCGCTGCTCCTAAATTATATTACTTTATTGTTATTTTTTTTTCTATTCCAATTCCCTTGTATCGTAATTGGCTTGGGATCACGATACTATAAAACTGTTAGCTATATTGGCTTTTGGTAACCGTTCGGTAATGTGTCAATTTTTCATTACCGTTCGGTAATAAAATATTGCTATTCTTTGTGAAACAGGGGTTGGCATTGCAAATATTTTGTAAGAGCAAACGCTGTTTCAAATGTGGATTAGATGTAACCGTACACTACTTTTGTTAGTGGGGGAAATATTTTATGCTCAAGCGACATAGCCACGGTTATAAAAACAATTTACTTCTTCATATAACATGCAAATAACTAAAATGACATCGCTAAATAGAAGTATAGCCCAAACCATTTGGAATGACGTTGTCCTCTACAACATGACACTTCGATGACATGTCATCTAAAATCAGCCGAACGCAGCGTGTCACATGTCATCTTATACGTTTTGGATGAAAGGTTCTCAATTAACCAATCGGATAGACTAGATGTCTGCTTTGGACGGCGATCGCACGAGTAGGCACTACAACGACGTGTGAACGTACATACCAATCGAGTGCCCTCAACACCACTCGATATTCGATTGCAATTGATATCGATTATACCAAAGACGTAATATCGGAAACAAAACGTATGGTAGCGGTAGCTAGCTCATGCATGGACGCATTGAAATACTATATAGGTCACTTTATACCATACTGCCTTTAGTAGATTACAACTGCAATAGTAGGGTATCTTATTAATCAACTAATCACAACCAGTTTCATTGTTCCCGAGTACAGGTAATTTAACGTAATGTCGAATAGACTATACTTCACGTACGTCAATGCAGCTCAATCAACCTATCAAATAATATTAAGAGACGCTCAGTCTGTGTAGTCATTTCCATCTTTCTTTACTTTCTGCACTTTTTTTCTAATGTAAGGTGGATCTTCTCCGGCCAGTACTTCTCATGAGCAATAAATAAGTTATTTTACGAAAAAAAATTAACTATCTCTTTCAACCTTTGCGCGCAAAATATTTAGGAATATGAAAATATAGATATACTATTTAATCGGATGGTTTAATATATGTATAACGAAAACCAATATTTGATATGCCCAAGCAGAGTTAGTTTAAAATCCATTAATTCCCCGAACTAAATTACCCGTAACGTAAATCTGCAAAGCATGTCTAATTTCGACCAAACAAAATTGGTCAAGCGTTCTGTCCAAAAATGGCATCACTATTTTTAATACGGCAAACAACGGAAGTCAGCGTTGCTTTTAGAGTTTACATTTTATAAGCCTTGAATATCTGTTCAATTGATCTCAGGCACATGGCAATTATAAGTCATTTTTCCCAACACCTATATACCTTTAAACTATCTATAACAACAAACAAAGGAAAAACAATATTCTTTGGAGTTTGACCAAACAGAAATAAATGTTCAATATACTTAAATAAAAACTATAAATCATGAGAGAGTAACTACAGTTTCCAATTGGCTGAATTCTGTTTTTTTAATGTAATCCTTTTCTATTTGTTTTTTTGGCAATAAAGTGTTTTTATTTAAGTTTTTATTTATTTATTTGTATCCCTAGTCAATAACAATTATTCACAACCCGAACCTAATACTTCGGCTAAAAAACGGTGAGGCTAAAATGAAATCAAACATAAACAGAAAATCAACTGTAAATCTACCTTGTTGCCTTGCTTGTTCTTTATATATAACCGGCATGGCTTTAAATTCTCACATAAGCTTCAATGTTCAATGGAAAACTCGTTCACGAAGCACTTGTTTGCGTTGTAGTGGTTAGACAGCGGATTGTTTAGATAATCGCGTGTCCAATTGGCGCTAACATCGAATTAGCACGATCGCTGATGTTAGCCGCCTCCATTTACAACGATTTTGTGCTTTACTGACACTTACAGAATATCACAGTGAATGGAGATTATCGTAATATTTATTCTAAAGTGGCTGTATCGCTTATTACATACGTAAAGATTTTTATATTTGAGACAATTAAATCTTTAAATTTTAACTAGCCCTTCGTGATATTTCTTATACTGTACCTATCCTACTTTCTAATTTTTAATCTTCACTTTTTTTCTGCTAAAGAACCATTTTCATAGTTCAAAGAATGTTTTAAGAATTATCAAAACCGGTTCAGCTGATATGAATTAGCAACACGAACAAAATATTATAAAAGAATCGCTGTACTGGCCCTTGCTCAAAATATTTGATTTGTATTGTTACAATGTAGGTATAGATCACATTGTAAGTCTCAACCTTGTTTAGCTACTTATGTAGCGCTCGGATTACAACCATTTATTACATACGTTTCAACTAAAGTAAGTCACATGTAAGAGATTATATTAAATACTCGTACAAGAAACCTTCTAAGTACCTACAAGTAAAAACGAATGTTAATGTAATTGGATGATCAATTTGTTCTGCTGAATTATTGCAAACACAAAAGAATATAACTTCCACTGATCGCTTTTAATCCACTTTCTAAAAGGTTTTCTTAAAATTCCCATTTTATATCTAAATGTAAATATAATTTCTTAATTCCTTTCCTTTTTAGAAATTAAAGTATCTCAAACGCTGCGGTCAATTACAAGCTTTAAAAATATGGCTCGTATTATTCTGTGAATTTAAAACGAAGGGTTCTCAATCTTTTAAACCACTTGAAACGTCTTAAGATTTCCGCATTAAAATACAGCAAAATCTGTGTTTTTTTGCAAGCGGATTGGCACCCGGCTATTTCTGACTATTTTAGCTATTCTGTTAATAACCCAATCCTCCTTTTTAACTCTCGGGCTTGCGGGAAGTCGGCATTCACTGTTAACAGTTCCATGATTAATGACTGAAAACTCTTTGATGGGTTTTTAATTAGAGCTAAAACAGGGGTGTAATACTCGGCTCGGGTGGCCGTTGGAAGGCTTTCGTGGCCGCTATATTTCATACTGGGGTGCGGCTTCGAAATTTGCAAGGCTAATAAATTGCGGAATACCTAGGCCTTATTGGCGAGACCGCTCTTCCACGACGAGTACGCTGGATTATATCGAGTGCAAATCTTAACATTCCGAAATTTACATAACCGTCTTTTGAAGGAAACTTACTTTCACTCATAAGTAACAGTCGAATAGAATTTCGAATTTTGAATTACCGAATTTCTCCCCGCCTCTGGGCTCGCCTTAGATTATTCCTATTCTTCAGTGAAAATGGCGATTAATATTCAATATGAACAGCCTATTTGAATGATTGTTTCTGTAGGGTAGCTGTGCAGATCGAGATCGCCTTTATATTTGTTCGTGCTTTTCAATTCCAGAAATAAACGTTTAATTTGTTATAAAATATTAACCTTCAGCTTTAGATTAATATTGGTCGTTCGTTCCATTAATGGTAATGAAATGGGGCCTAAAGGTGATTGAATTGTTTTTCTTTAATACTGTTAAACAATGGTGTACGTATTCAATTATTAATCATTTCGTATACTAAGATTGATTCCATGAGAAACGTTTTGTGCGATAGAAGGAAATCTGATGTTTCAACGTCATATGACTATTTACATATTATGTATCTATTGTCTAAAAACAACGATTCGTTAACATTTAAAATGTTACTCATGTTTGTTATATATTGGGAATTCCCTGCTCATTATTTTGTGAACACTTCAATCAAAATTGTTCTTTCACACAAAAAAGGACGCTTCAAAGCACGTCTTAAAATCTTAATACCGTTATAAAGCTTGAGAGGAGTAAACGTAAAACAAACAAGGCCCTTGAAGCGTTTGTTGCCGTTTTACAAGTCACGAAATTCAGCGCCCAGCGGGGCTGCCATCCGAAAATATTCCTATTACCTCGAACACAGGCACGTCGAAAACAATGACTTGCGTGAAAGTAGCTAAGCAGGCACTCTGAGCAATTAGAAGAAACAAAATATTTTTATGTTCCCGGCTTGCCGCCCGCCCGTCCCGGCCGCCTTTGCAATTCTTGTCAACTCATAAAGTCACTGATTTTTTGCTGTTTTACAACGAAGCCTTTCTTGGCTTACTTACTTTAAACACTTATCACTGTTTATTACAAGTAGGAATAATTCGTTTTATATCCACGCGGTGTAACTTATTTACCAAAAAAGTACCCTAATTTAATTAGTTGTAATACAATCATAACTTTATAGGTAACTAAAAAGCTAAATAATCTTTCTCGACTGGCATTAAAATTTTCTTATTCCAAAATTAAAAACAAAGTAAAAAGTTGTGTGAAACCACTGCGAGACTCAGATGTTCCGAACTGGTCGTTACGTACGATCGCTATTCGAACAAACTTATAATTTCCTAGTAATCCTTTTGTGATATATTTGTTAAAAGCACCGAAATATTTATGGTCTAACTTTTTCAATATCCCACAAATTATGGACAGTATAAGTCAGTAATGTATATTTTCTTTTTCAACAACAATTAATTCACTTTTCACAGGCTTTTTAAAGATTAATATAAATTATAATCATTATAGGATTATCAAAACAAACCTAAATAAATCTAATTATTAACCTTGAAAAATATATTGAATAATATCATCAACTTTCTTACATATAGGTACGTTCTTTATAAGCGAATAATACACGTATCAAGTCTTTCATTACCCACGATTAATTTCCTTTACCTTTCTATTAGAAGCATTCCTTCCTCATGACTTGCCAGTCACATATATTAATGGATCGGCTTCATACCAATAGTTCCCAATATCAATGAAAATGCTGATGCAAGGACAGGAAACGTCCCTTGAATTGGACATGTACCTACCTCATTTACTTAATTGTTAGCTTGTAATTATCTGGTTTGGAAAGTAAGGTTAATTAGTATGATGTATTTGGACTTAATCATGATTGGTAGAAGCGGGTAGTACGTAGGTATAGTGTGTGTTTAAAAGCAAAATAAAATAAATAATTCTTACTTACATTCCAAAAATAATAATTCGCTTTGTAACTTTGTAATGTTTTTATGGCGTTTTTATATAAATATAACATTTACATAATTCGAATCCTATTTCAGTCTTAGCTTCGGTTCAATGCTATATAAATACCTTTAGCACGCAAACTTAATTCAAAATAACCGCAAATAACGTTTACAATACAAACAATACTACGTTACAGTTATGCTCAGTAATTTTAAGCCGCATTTAGCTATAACTCAGCAAAGATACTCAAAGCTTGCAAAACGCTAAGCTGGCAAACAAGTAAAATTCAACAACAAACAAACCAGCTCATATTTCCCGTACTCAGTGTCACTGAAGAATAACACAACAGCAATTAAACTCACATTAGCATATAAAATATGTATCGGCGTTGCAACAATTTGCCTAAGCTGGGAAAATGTTTTCCTTTGCGGAACTCGGCAAACAATTTCACGGTGTCCGTTCGCAAGTTTGGGTAGCGCAATAGTTAACAAAGAAACTTGGGAACTGCGGCCAGACCGTATGTGGACGACTTATAGCTATATTTTACGACCGTTTCGCCCAGTTTCTATTCTATTCTCGTGTAATTAGAGTTGTACAGTTTTGATGTTTTGAAAAATATTGGTTGTTGTTCTCATCTACGAGTATGTGGGTAACATGAACTTGTAGAATTATATGTTTAAGAACGTTTCCATGTTTCTACTATATTGTATAATCTTTGAACGAACTATAAATTAAATGAATAATAACTGAGACATATTTTATTTAAAAAATCTAAATCGGTATATATAAAATATTTATTAGAAATAAAACCATCATTACATACATGTTGCCGGTCCTTTATTTTGACAAGAATAAGTACGTTTATACAGAAATGAGCCGTTCAATTCAATATTGATTTCACAGCTTGTAAACATGTAATTTAACGGTGGAAAGTTACGCAGGTGATTTATTGCGGGTATGAGGCATGAAGCGTAAGATTTACGGGTGGTGCTGTGTTCCTGGTACCTCTCCATCACCGCACAAGACGGTAAATAGATTAGCTATGTGTTAAGATGTTCATTTGTTAAGTGCTGGTTCATAATAATGAAACTATGTTATACTCGTAATTATTCTTATGTATTAAATACTAAAACAATACATCATCAATTCTAATGATAAAAGTAGTAATATCATTCTTCATGGTAGTATTTTACATATTACATATATTGTATATTCAGTATTATATGATAATTGTACCATTTAAGCAAAATGTGTTTTATTATATTCTTACTAGCTTTATTGTTATTAAAGTGGGCTGAAATGAAAATACTATATATATATTATTATGTCCATATTTTAATCGTGTTAGTACGGACTGATTAAAAAATGTACCTTTAGTCTAGCTTAGAGCGTGCACAGCAGCAAATCAAAGTGCATTTGCACAATTTGAAACCAGTCGAAACGGTAGACTGTAGCCAGCCAATGCTTGTGGTCTACAAGTTATAGCCGGAGCTCGGCTGTCATCGCCGACCGACGATTAGTCAAGCTGCTAAGTGCTACACTCGTTTTTTTACAACTAGCAACCCAGGGCAGTAATTTATGCGACTTACAGTTACGAAATTTGCAATCGCCGAGTCCCAGGGTAAAACCGAAGGTTTATTTATGGCCACCGAGTTAACTCTAGAAACTTTTACGGTGCAGTTGTAGTTATCCTTTTTGCTTTAGTGCTCTCCTTCCTGAAATAAATTCTGTCTTTGTTACGTGCGTGTTTTGTTGCTCCACTGCTTGTTGGAGACCTGGTCTATTTTCACATGTACCTATTTAATTCGTTATGTCTTTTAACAGACAAATAAAATGTTATAAAATATAATTGTATAAGTTATATCAAAAACTCCTTTTAAGGAATTTACCTTATCAACATATAGATAGTGTAATTTATATATCTACTTCTTCTCGATAAAAAAGACAAAACGATCGACATATGTTCTTAAATAGGCGACAAGATAAACGTGTCAAAGTATTCACAACACCTGAAGTAAAGGAAGTTCCAATTCAGTTAACGCGCACATGACTTGAGTACACACTACACATCTTAAACTATCTTACACAAACTTAATATAAAAAGTCAACAGCGCTTGAGGTGACAACGGAACACAAAATATATATGAAGAAAATAAATTGCGAGTGTCCTACTGTCTCTTGGGTCTGTTTGTTTTGTATATTGACAGGCAATCTGTTTCTCTAAAGAGCGAACAAACACGAGGAGTGGGCGAAACGGTGATTGCGACCAAGTCAAACTTACCTGCCGTTTGATCAGCTTCCAACTTTTTACATAGAAATGCGAAACAAGGTCAATTCAATTAATGTTTCAATGTAGATCGACTGTTCGGAATTTTTAAGGTATTTCGTATTTGATTTCGATCAAGTCGAACATTGCTTAAACAATTTTAAATACATTACTACGAATTTTTTATCATATTTTAAATGATATTGATTGCTAGTTCTGAGATAAGTTTTAATAAATTTTTACGACTAGTAAACAAATCTTTGAGCAAACATTCAAACCCAATATTGCACTCTTGCATGTAGAAGATAATGTTATTACAAGAGTAGCCCCATGTTATTTTAGTGACAGACAACATTGTGCTACAAGTGATTGCAATTGTTCAACATGTATTACAAGGGAAGAACTCTTTAACGTAGTTTAATGAAAACTTTGTTCTTCTATTTGCTATTTCCTGGAGATATTAAAAATAGATAGATAGGATAGTATTATTTGACTCAAGCAAATAAAGTGATTGGTTGTAATTTTTCATGATACTTTATACAATCATTAAGAAATGTTTAACATAGTTCAAAGAAAAGTTCGTTTTTTCTATTTGCTATTGGCTTGAGATATTAATAATAGAGATATAGATACATAATATTTATATCAAGCAAATAAAGTGACTAATTGTAATTCTTCATGATACTTTATACAATCATTTATAAATCTTAAACATAGTTCAAAGAAAAGTCTCTTTTTTCTATTTGCAATTGGCTTGAAATATTAAAAATAGATAATTAGTTAGATACATAATACTTATATCAAGCAAATAAAGTGACTAATTTGACATGATAATTAAAGGAAGTTATACATGATACATTTTACAATCATACGTTGAAAATACTTTGTATTATTAAATAGAACTTCTAAGGCTGTAGACTGTCAGCACTACCCTTATATACAACTTTAATGAAAACCTGGTACGTATTAATCATAACCCTTCGTAACATGAAAAAATGGCGCCTTTGCACATACGACTATGTATAAATCTAGATTTCCCCGAATCTCAACAAGTGATACTTGATACATAAAATCCTCAGAGCTTAGATCCTCCCACCTCTTAGGGGCTACAATTAAAACAATAAGAGGGAAGGGAGCGAAGGGTGAATCTACTAAGTGGATCCAAATGATGTCTGTCGTTCGACTCTACGGAATACATTTACATATAGTAAATATTTAAAAAAAAGTATTTTTATTTTAACTGTAGGCATATGGAATTATCTAGATAGTAATTACAGTACGCACGTGAGTGTTACGATTGCAAATGATCTAATTACACGAATATATTGAAGATCGATTATCTCATTAATTGACTTATTACAGTAATACACCCTTGATAGAATTTAAATGATGTATAATAGCCTCTGATTGCTTATGTAACATTATCAATTATTCAGGACAATTGAATAAAGGTAAATTGAAATGTAGTTACAAAATTATTTGTGCGTATATTGTATAAAATGAGTAGATGATGAAAGCAGTCGTTTTACTCAAAGCTTGACTCTAACGAGTCTCTGTTGATGTAAAATAATATAATTACTACGCTTGTTAAGTAAATCATTAAAGTCATTGAAACCATCCTTACCGTTCCATTGCGCAAAGATAAAAATATATGCATCAAAGCTGAATTGGGACTATGAATTAAAATAAAAATGAAAGCATTTTTATGCCTCCTCGTGTTCATTTAACGTGGATATAGTCCATT
>JADANM010005719.1:3971375-3994059 GCA_026213755.1 Eurema hecabe
GGCAAAAAGTAAATGTAATCCCGAAAATCCTGCCCTAATCTCGAAGTCGGTCTTTGCGGGCAAATGTCGCGCTATCAGCGTTTCTCAGAGTAAATAACGAGTTGAAAAATAACAGTAATAACTATCAGTAATAATGAGAGGGGTGGCGATGCCCCTAGGAATATGGGCTTGAGTACGCCAAATGTTGCAGCACAACAAACAAACAGCAATATTTTCGACGCAATTAGAAGGGCCCGTATCTCACTAACAAATCAATATTATCTCGTTACAAGACTTATTTACTGGCATGCGATAAGGTTTTGATTAAATAGAACATTCAGAATTTAGATGCAAAATCTTTTTGAAGCACGCAAATGTGCCTACACATATACGAATCGTATGTTATTCCATTAGGGACTGCTAGCCTGCCAACATCTTGGGAATAATGACGTAATAACGCGACTCAGTATAATGACAGCTTTTGATGGCGCCTCTAAAACTGTCATTACAAAAGTCACCATGACTACACGGTGCTCAGTCGAATGAGATTTTCAAATGATGATGAGATCTCTTTTGTTAAGCAGAATTAATATCCAACAGTCCTCTTACGGCGATGCAAAGTTGAAATAAATTTTCTGTGAAAAGATTGAATAAGTACCTAACTTGAAGCCTGATATTATAATTTAAAAAGTTTTTTTAATAAAAATCCCTGTTGTAAATTTTTTAATATTTAAAACCTAATACATGTAATTATTGTAAAATTCAAACATTCAAGATGTAAAGCGATTGTTAATGTTATTACCATTTTTATATTTAATTTCCTTATTGCAGACAGTACAAATTTAAAGAGACACGAAACACCCAATTAAAATTCATTCGCGAATAGCTGAGTAAACGAAACGAAAGTTTCTACAACGCAAATAAGGACGTAAGTTCCTTCAGAATTTTGGTTCATAATAAGATATTTATAAAGATGTTCAAAGAATGATAAAAAGAGAATGCAGGCTCGCTTGCTTCCAACTAAATGTTAAATTGTTAGATCCGAGGGTTATCTCGTGCGGCAACAAAGAATCCAAGACGTCAAATCTGCTATTTATAACTAAAATACACACTAATATTACGATATAATACTCCTGAACCGAATAATATGATACACTTTTATATCTTTTGTACTTAATTTGCAAATGCGTAGGCGCTTTACCTCGTTAAGCGGCATTGTTGTCGCGCGCAGTTGACGAGAATCACAATGTAGATTCTTAAATTATTAAATTTATTTCACTTACCTCTTCGCGCTGATTCTTTCTTAGATTTACTTATGATTTTAAAACTGAAATTTAAACACTATATAATATAGTGTTGCTCTCGTACTATATTAAGTACTAGCGGCCCGTGCTAGCTTCGCATGGGTAGACATAATACTAATTATACCCTATGTTACTTATTGATAATGTAGCTTTCCAATGAAAAAAGAATTATTAAAATCGGTCCACTATTTTTTCAATTTATTCGTTACATACAAAAATCCAAAAATACAAATCTTTCCTCTTTATAATATTAGAGTAGATAGGTGTATAGAGGTATAAACCAAAAGACCGTGAAAAAGACCTATGAAATATTAATAAAAAAAAACTATAAGCAAAATCCATATCAAAGGTACCCCATAGAGTTTTAATCCCACATCGAAAATCAAGGCTATCATCTTGAACCGACATCAAATGGCCCAACTCTTGCACCACTCAGACGGCTTAGCGCTTCTACCCAGATCATTTTGTACCCCCACTATGTATTAATATAATCGCAAAGCTTTATTTTATACTCCCCAGCTCCCCGAGACAGCAGATGTATGACAGTTATAAGTCAGCCGAATTAATCCCTATCACTCGACAATAAAATAGAAGTAACATCTCAAGAAGTTAATAGAAATTTATTACCGTCTAGGGAGGCAGATTTGGAATGAATTTTTATGCCCGATACCAAAGTTCTCTTCTCTCGTAAAAATTACTTTATGAGTGTATATTGCGTTAATTTTTAAGCAATGGCGTAAAATACACGCTTATTGCGGATAAGGAGTAACAATATAATGTAAGCTGTGATTTAATAATTATATAATTATTCTTATAATATTTATATGTACATATAAGAATGTTTTTTACGTATTACGGATAACGCTAAGGAAAATTAAGAAAAAGATCGATCATTCATTGGACGACCGTTATTCGATTAATGTCACGTGTCATACCTTATAATAACTATAAATACTACGTTTTACCATAACACCATAACACGCATGCAATATGATATTATAATATAATTGATTCGGATCTACCCCGAGACTACTAATTCAGTTGAAAACCCATCAAGCGCACGTTGAGTCAAATAATTTTCCGCTATTCCGCCTCCTTATTGCCCGCTGCATCGCGGACCACATTTCAAACAAATTGAAAATCAATTTAAGCAAGGGACCCTCGAAATAGGCAGCCGGCATCGAGAAGAAACAGAACTGAGGGTTGGAATAAGAAATACATCACCTTAAGCGAATAGGGAAGATTCGTATCAGACAGGAAATTCGAGTTGAACCCGCCGAAGAAGTGGATTTTAACGGAACATTCTGCCTTCGATTTTACATACGGCCGTCTGATTCATGAGCTTTATCTTCCGTGAAATGTGAGGCAAAAAATTATTTTTATTAACTGTACTGTCAGCGCGCCAAAAATTGATGATTATGACTTTGGATTCGTTTTATTCAACTTCCATATATTTTGTAAACACACCTTCTTTTGCAGTTCATTATACATTGCTAAATGCCTTAAAAACTTATTTACTAAAAACATTACCACATACAATTTTACATAAATAAACAGTTTTTCGTATTTCAACATGGGTCTTTCAGATAATATTTATCTACTCAAACAAAATATTCCATCACATGTGTATACAATGCGACTATTACTGCTTTATTTGTTATGAATAATAAAAAATACATCACAAAGGGACAGAGGTGGATAATACACCCATGATGTAAGTCAATTTTCCGCGAAAGAATTGGCATTCTTTTGTAACGTTCGTTGATTGTAGCACCCCATCCATACAACGATTATTATTACATTCGAAAACCCATCAAAAGTTACAATTGAAAAGTTAAAGTATTCCGAGCTAAGCCTCCCCCAGTATCTACAAATGAGATTGGTGTAGGAGTATTCTTTGTGAGCACCGACTGTCCCGTCTACTTAATTACAATCGAGGAACTTATACGTACTATGATTTATGTGATATTTCAAATCACTTTGGTAAAATATGGGTACCTAATTTTATGGATTAAATCCACCATACAAATGATGGAATTTTCAAAACACATTTTATATACAAATTGCTGAAACTTTGCCTTGTATTTTGTTAATTTTTGAATCGACAATAGTCATGTTAGAAATATTCCGTAAATAGACTTGTGAGTTGTGTTTATATTTAGAAATTATACGAACAACTAGCACGTCGAATCAATCAATCAAAACAAGCATTACGAGTGTTTGTTTATGCTCTCGATGTTTACCAACACAGGAAACTTTAAAGTCAAATCGATAGGCTGTTCAACTGGCAACTCCCGTTCCACGCTGCATTCCGATACAATTTTATTAAACTTTTCTTCCGCGCTCTAGTCAAGCGAGGTTGCGGGCGAGGCCCTTCCTTAAATTCCTCGATATTTTTTCTAAAACAAATTACCCTCTGCGAGCGCACCTTAAAACACGAAAGCAGCGCCCTGAATAATTAATACAATGGAAGGTTAAATTCTTTTAAGTGTCAGCTTTCCCCTAACTTTTAAAAATACGACACCATCAAAGTGCGGTTACATCGCCACTGTCTAGACCTTTTATCTCGCTAAGGGTGTTTATTTAATTTCGCTTATTTTATTGGCATTGACAATTCGGCAGAAGTTTTCCGCCGAAACGTCTAGGCCAGTTTTAAGTTTGACGCGGGGACACTGTTTGATCCTGATTGACAAACCCACCCTGTTTTAGTAAATAACACTCCCTCTCATGTTTACTAAAAGATTCGAACACAAAGAAATGTCAGGGTACATTACTTTTGACAATTTATCCTTTTGGGAACTTCTTTAGATAAAAATCACATAACTATTTTATGACAGTTAAAATAAATATATTTTAAATACGGAATGCTTCTTATCAGTACCTCTATAAAAATCATTCGTATTAAACCAAAAATACAATACAAATGTTTCATATTTCCTACAGATTTAAGATAACGAATCTCGATTAAATCAATTTCATTAGAATGAAGGTCACGTGGCCAATATCGGATAGTATTTACAAAGTTCGATTGCAAATACGTTGTTTTTTATACTTTCGGCTGCCCTTTAAAGCCAGACAATAATTTCCCTAGAGACCTCGCGTTGGCCTTTGACAGGGGTGTCCGTGGACAGGGGCAGAACAAGAACTTCGCTAAGGCACAGCTATCGGTCACTCCTACCCGTTTATTGTTCCTCGACGTTTATGGTCAGCAAAGGGCACAACTAAAGGTCGAAGTCACTGAACCCTACAAAGGTAATTTCGGAGCAATTAATATTACAGCAATGACTATCTTGGCTTAGTGAAACTTTCCAATTGAAAATAAATCGCTTTACGACAACTTATATGAAATTGTGGCCGGACAAAGGATTAATTTTGGGCGTTAATTAAAATTTTGCGGCGACGCAACGCGAGAATTGTTGTTATTTTTCCATCGCCGAGTGCAACTTGTGATGCGCAATTAACAGCAATGCAGTGCTATTGAAATATTAATCTGCACTTTAAATATACAAATGAAAGGTGCAATTGTTGCTTATAGCATTGTTCACGATAATGAAGTCTATAACTTATGTAAATACTGAAAGATTTTATTACATGTAGAATAGAATAGAATGTTGCAAAATCATGATAAGTCGGACTAAGATTCGACCAAAACAATGTTTAACTAATGACACACGTTGATACTCTTATATATAATATAAAATAAACTATAACATAATAAATCAAAATGAACATCCAAACTTTTGAAACACTATTTTTTTAAGGTTCCAGTGATTTTATAAACAACTAAGTCGATTTCACTCATTGTTGGTAAAATAATAAAAAAAAAATGTATACACTACAGTTAGAAAGGCTTACCCAAAAACTAAAATTGGTAGTAATTCCACAGATTATTTTTATCAACAAAAATAATACAGAACTACTTGTTCCATTAATAAAAAATAAACATTCCTTCTGAAGAACTTATACACAAGAAAGCCAATATTATTCTGTATGTATGAAATGCAAATACAATTTGAGAAGTTTGCATGTATTCTTAGAGCAACACTAGTACGCCTACAGCAATTGCTTTTATGCACTTTAGATACAGTTTTATTCTTCACGTTTATTTTAAACGTATTTTTAACTAAAGAAAAGTTTTTTGCCTAAAGCGTATGGACGAGAACATCTTTCTTTCCCTATTTTAAAACAAGATTTTTCAGATAAACGTATTTCAAAAAACGCTTCTAAATTTTCCTCCATGAGATAAGACACGAGCAAAGGTTACGAAAATAATAAACTTTGTGATCTAGTTTCAGCTTCAATCACTTAGTAATTCAGAGAATTAATATTCACATAACGTCAAAGAATAATCTACGCCGATATTAAACAAAGTTCACGGGGACCGAGTAAAATAAGGATTCATAATTCAAATCGAAAAAACTTTTCCGGGCACGGTAATTTTTCCCATCTTACAGCAAGTTTCGCTGGAGGGGTCGCGACTTGCGAAGAAAAATCTAACCGAGGGTTTACATTTTTAGCCTTTCGTGTCCTCCTCTTCACTTTATATCGTCTTTTGATTACTCTCTCAACAAGTTATGCATATTGTAAGAATCTTGTAGTCTCGCAGAAATTTCGGCGTCTTTATTCCACGTCTTTTCGGCGTTGATGTCTCATTTTTCATGCTTCTTGTCGCGACCTCATCTTTGTTATTGATGAATATTTCATTTAACGTAAACCGGTGGCGCTTTAAATAGTGTCGAAACATTGTCAGGTATAAAAGAAAATACATATGCTGGAGAAGGTGCTGAAAAATTGTAACGCATTCAAAATTAGCCGATTCCTTTGTAGAATCGTGACAATCTTTAAAGCAGTGCTAACTTTGTTAACTGTCTATGCACAGTTAAGTCCCCTTGAGGCTCGAACAACCCTAATTGTTATCGGGCCGACCCTTAATGTCGTTTCTAATGCGACTAATGTATTTTTAGACATTCTGCAGCGAGCCCGAAGCCATTTTTCTGTTTCTATGAGCAATGCATTTCCCCTGTTCTGTTAGTACGGGTAACACTATTATGTTCGAATATGTTACCAATTTCCTTTGTCCAGCCGTAATGCGTGAGTGGGGCGAGTATAATGGCCATAAATAAGACATATAGCTTTAAGTGGATTAACATTATATTAAAGCCATACCTTCGATTGTAATGACGTACCTACCAGACTGAAATAATCATTCTAATAAGCTAGACATATTTAAAAAATACTTACATAAAATACTTTTTAAAGTATGGACAAAATTGCTCTAGTTGAAAAGATAATAAAAAACATTGCACATATAAAATATACAATACAATTTTTATATATGAAACAACTTTTTGACCCACAACTTTTTCATTTCTAATTGCACTGTATATCTACTTATAACACACACGAACATTCAGCTTAATCAAAAAGTAACGCTCACGTGAAAAAGTTTCAACCCCAAAAAACTTTATAAATCCCAAAGCGTGTAAAGGCATTGAGTACAAACAATACACAGTCAGAGTCGTAATCGTAAAACAATTTCCTATAAACGTAGCAAAGCGGTAAATTAGATTTTATTTTATTTCTTAAACAATTTGCGGCGGACGCAGACAAAGGGCACGTAGGTTCGATGCCGTGGTCAGCGATTCAAAGGTTTATGCGGGTACGTTTATTACTTAGCTATCCATTTAGTAGAGATGCGCTCCAAATATTGTTTGTCGATGTTTTATAATTTAGTACGTATGTTTTAAACTGCTTTAACTTAAATGCATGCTGCTTAACTTAAAATATTCAACATTGGGATATTACTACTCCAAATTATTTTTCTTACATTATAATAATGATAAAACGATAAATAGATCGATAGTGGCAATAGAAATGTTAAAACACATAAATATCTAAGACATAAGGAATGTTAAATGAATAATATTATGGTGATCTTGAATTCCTTAACAGAAATCAGTTCCATCTTATACTATATAAACATGTTAAGGAAAAGAAGTTTACATTAGTATCGATACTCGATAGAGGTCTGCTCGGTATCGATATGAACCCAACCCCAGACACTGGCCACGGGACCCTAACTGCATTCGGTTGGCCATTGTCCACCATGTTCTTGTTTATATTGCAAATTAAAGCGCCATTTTTTAGTTGTTAGCAGATTTTTTTTTAATTTTTAAAATAATCCGTTTAATTTTCTGGCATATAAAAATATTGATTAAAACATCGATACTTGATATCGATATGGAATGTTTCGAATTTTTATTGCAGTACATGCCATCGAGTTCTAGTTGCATTTTAGCGATTGTCAACAATGTTTTTGTTCAGATATTTAAACGTTCGTTTTTTGATTCAATTGCGTTTTTTTCCTTTAAAACAAATTCCAGCCAGTTTAAAAACAGCTATCAGAACACTCCAAATTCAAATCCAAAGAGTTCTAATACTTAATTTATAAGGATTAACTCATGGTTTAATATTAGTTATTGTAAACCATTAGACCTTTACTGATTGGTTTTCCAAAACTGACCCCAATCTGTGACCATTGTCCATGTCCACGTCCACATTAAAACGCACTTAACCGTTCTTTATTGTTTCATCAAAATGCCCGCTCCTGGGAAACGTTAACAATTCGATTCCGTTAACTGCCATACAAGCGCGTATTAGAATAATTTTACACCGTGCGAGGCAATAGCTGAAATTGTGAATATGGGGCCTTTATGGTACGACTTAAATTGAGCTTGTAATTGGTTATCAAATTAGGGAATACAACGAATTTGGCGACAATATACAAGCACTTATATTTTAATGATATACGGAATTACTCACTTGTGTAAATAAAAACGATTATAATGTAGCGGTTGATAGAAATGCGCCGAGTCCTCAATCGCGCTTATGATATTTATTCGAGACTTCTCGACATCGAACAGGTCGAAGATCCTTTCTTAGATTTAGAGGAAGGTTAGAACCTCTTCGTCCACAATAAGACATGAACATTTACTTACATACTCAGAGAGCATATTAAAAACAGTTTTAGCAACTAGAAAACAATCGTTTTCGATTACCATTGATAGACATATTGAAAGTCACCGTAAAATAAAAGTCGAATCGATCCTAAGTACGGCTGATCAAACGATAGCTACATAAATAAACACGCATTCAAACTTTCCACCCCTTCCCATACTTGATTGAACTAAATCCCGTTATCCGTACCCTCAAGGGTTAGAGTACTTTGAACATTTACAGTTTTCAGATTCAAATACTTGACATACCGATTGGCTTATACATTACAATAGCAAAGAGGCCAGTGCATATATTTACATACGTAAGTTATTCACGTTGCGCAACAGACTATTCTTTAAATTGGTTTATTAGCGAAATGGATTTATCTTCTTCGCTTAGTTTATACTCAAGATATATTACAAGATACTTTTGATTTTTTGGAACTATGTTATAGGCGACTATGTCATTATACATATTCGGTTTATATCTTGAATCACTGATAATAGTCTAAAGAGAAGTAAGTAGCTCTAAAGAGAAGCATACATATTGCTAGAAAAACTTTGAAAAGCAAAATTGTTTTATACTTTATAGTATCTCCACCTTCTGTGTGCTTTTAATAATTAATTGTCCTTATAATATAAATAGTATTTTAATCATATAGTCACATTGCTTCTACGTATGAATTAACACTTAATACTGTCACAATATTGCATGAAATTCAGCATTCCTTATAACTTAACATTATAACATATTATTATTTAATATTAAAATCTCGAAGTTTATTTCTATTAAACTTTGTAAAGGCATATCGTATTTCCATCTCGTTGCCTATATCATTACAGAAACAACACTGTTACCGACCGCAGATCCATTAGGCGATCTCTGATTCGTAGGAACAATGTAATAAAATATTCATAGGCCAAAACGGGGAAAACACGAAATCAGATTGTCTCAAAATCACACGAGTGACGTTGTAGCACCGCCATTTATAATTCAGGTGATAGCGGGAACCGAGTGGTTATACTTTTCTTAGAATATAACTGATGTTAATCGATTTAATATTCACTGAGAGCGTTCTAAAGGATATTTTAAGGATAAAGTGTACTGACGGGCACGAGTTTTAAGTAATTAAAGTTCTATAAAAGCTATAGCTCAAATTTATTATTGCAAACATATATTATTGATGTATTGAGGATGATAAAGTATGATCAACGAACAAATCTTCACATTTAATATAGGACACGTCTCATGCTATTGTTTCATGTTACCTATAGGTTAAAGCAGCAATTTTATACGATTAAGATTATCGTATTGTTAAACAATCGTAAAATTATAATAAAACCATGCCATTATGTAACTACCATCATGCACAAAGCCATAAATACGTTTAATGTCTTGTTATGAAAGCATTTTTCGTGCAAATTTCTCAACAAGCTATTAAGCTGGTGGAAAATAACGTGCTGACTGATATCGTGTGAAACAAAACATGCATACTGCAGTACCAGCACCATATAATTCGCATCGGTTATTACACACAACTATAGACGGTATAGACGGTGAAACTGGTGATTGCTAAATTGAGCTATATCGCACTGTTCTCGGAATCGGCACCCAGTTCACACTTCGGTAATTATCGGCGGCAAAGTTTTCCTCCAAATGCAGCCTTCGGAATCGAAAAGGAGGGATTCTGCTAACGTTCGACTCGTAAATTCAAAGTTGATCTTGTCTTCGAACTTTGTCTAATGCTAATCTAATGTTTGTACAGATAAACGCGGGCTAATTTAATTCAGACACCCTGGGTATGCAATTTTCACTTTGAGCATTACGTCGGCAGGATTTTTTTATATACGAAACCTGCAATTAATGTTTGTTCATCGCCTAGGGAACAATGTTTCCCTAATTAATTGTTAGATTTTAATCATAGAAGCTGGCGTAGCAAAATTATTATGGACCGTTTAATTTTCTTGCCCTTCGCCCTTCGGCATCTTACTACGCTAATGTGTATAGCAAAATTTTAATCAAGGGTGTATAGAATTATTAAATTATGCAAGCTGTCGTATGCACTCCACGCACATAAATCTTTTGCATTTACTTATATGAGTTAGTCTGTTGTTATACTCGTTCAATTATAGCCATATTATACACAGCTGGAATGTCTTATGTTACGTATAGATCCCCGGTATTTTAAGGCCAAGAAAAAATAAACGAGATGCCATGTTCCGTATCACGAACATATTTTATTTAGGCCGGGTAATTTTTTAAATGTTTTTACGATTCCCATCGAACGTAAAGTTATCTCGTTGAATTAATAACATTAGTGATAGGCTTAAATTCAGAGACATGATTCGGCACTTTAACCAATTTGCCCGCTTATCCAAGTCAAAAAGTGTAGGAGCTCCGACAGACAGCAATAAACTTCGCTTACATGTTTATGTAGTTTCTCTAGAAATAAACTTTTCGAACGCTTCGCTCGTACCTACTCCAAGTTAGAAGCGATGCCTTGTCTAGTCTACTAAAATAAAATTAGATTCGGTATAGCGAATGAATCGCGCCGCATTCGGCCGCCGCGCCGGGCCGAGATCAAATAATTTCGCGAAAATGAACCCAACGCATATTTAATTAACTCGACCCCCGTTAAACTGCACAAGAATTTTTACAGTCAAACAACATTAGCATTCGCCAGGAATTTTATTCGCGCGAAATTGAAAATGTTTGTATTTACACATTTTCGCGTTTCAATTCGGCTGCGTCACGTGTGACTCTATTTGCTAACGACAGAGAAAGTAATTAATTTTTATTGGATTTTGTTTTCGCTAAAAATTTAATTACTGCATCGAGAAGTGTTGTATCTGTATGCGATGAAACTCGAACACGCGCATTGATCACAAATTGTTTGTTGCGGTTATAATATCGCTCTTGTGTGCTCGAGGCCCTGTTCATTTAATGATCCCGATTAAGCGCCGAACACTAAAACATTAAAACTCAAAACTTAACATCAGCTTTCTTTATTACAATAGCTCAAATAAATTTTATTGTCTGAAATGTAAATATTAATTGAAATATTAAGTAGGTCACATTCGCCTCGAGGTCGGTTGTGTTGTAGTAAAATTGGGAATTCGAACCGCATAGTGATCAAAGTAATTGCGGCGTACCTATAGAAATTAAGGAGGTCGAATCTGAGCTCATCAAACATCGCCCTCGCTAGGTGGTAACTAAATAAATAACATGAGCAAATGAAAAACACCCACATCCCAGAATTCGGTGGAGGTGATAATAAATATGCATAGCGCGTCTATCGCACATCCTCTGTGATTAGTAGAGGGGGCCTGGTGATAGGACTAGGTGAGTGATACCGAGGGGGCCGGGGAACTAAGGTGCCCCCCAGCTAATAACGGTACGTGTCTTTGCCGCTTGTATTGGTGGAATTTCTTGGATATTGCCAATATAGGGTGTTCACGTGTGCGTGCTTTTGTTTCTGTCATTGCTCGCGACACACGCGACTGCTTCTAATAACACTGCCTTAATATAAATCAACATGCCATTATTACTTCGATTATAGTATATCATAATATGTGGTTCTATTAATAACTTAATGTTTCTTAATAATTAATAAATACATAAATATCTTGATTTAATATATAAAGCGCGTATTCGAATGAAAAATGATGATGTAAGATTTTCTTTCTTTCTTTCTATATTATTTTTAAAACATACAGTTATTTGCAAGCTAGATGGAAATCCGAATATGCACTTTACAGGTACCGAAGATAGTAACTGTGAGAGATTTAGTAAGTCTTGTGGGAAGTAGCAGCGATAAGATATGGGTCCCAAGGTAAAGGGGAATGCCCTCTCCATACATTCGAATAACATAAGCATAGAAATAGCTATATTGCAGGTATAACACACACATACATATTACCTCGATGCAAAGTATGCTTGGTGTAGAGACTGTTATGTAAACCCCGATTAGTATTATAAAATCTATAATCTATAACATATATAAGTTTTTATGTTAATAAATTATTTAAGTTGTAATTAATGACTTTTTTTTTTATTTATCATCAAACGCGTTTTTTTACGAAACATGACAACAAATCATATACCACCAAAAGTAACAATACTTGTAAATTCAATGTACCTTATTGGCAACTAACCACAAATGTAGAAACGCATTCAACATTTCAAATCTTCTTATCGCCAAAATATTCATTAATTTATTTGTGTTCCTTCTAATATAAAAATACTAAAGATATGATTACTGTGTCCTCTTGTCTTGACACTGATTAATAGAATATTTAAGTGTTAAGAAGTGTCATATTGAATGTACATATTTATATAAATTTGGAGTAGACGCTACAACGAAAGATACAATAGAATGGCAGTGATTCTCCTCTTACGGCTATATTTATGGTTATTGCCCGTAGATTGCGCTTTAATCAAATTAGGTGGCCAGAACAGTCCTAAACAAATTTCAATTTCCAATTATGGCCCCGCACGAGTCGGACGAGTTTCATCCCTTGAGTCCTGGTGACTTATTGCAACTCGCCATGACCACCTATCAAAATAATTTGCGGCTTAGCAATCGCACTCATCCAATTCAAGCTTTAGGCGTTATTTATATTTTATTACATCTCTTTTCTTTGGGGAAATAGTAGTATTAAATTGTCACTTAAAAGAAATATATATAGACCGTACGATAATTCGTATCTATAAATGTATTATTGGAAATCAAAGAATAATAATTGTCATATAACAAAGTGGAATATCAGAGAAACAAATGCAACGTCACGGTTGTTATTGATTATGGGGCAATAAAGGAATCGAAACCGACTTAGCCTCCCCATATACTTTCGCCGGTTCAATGAGCATAAATTGCAATAGGATTCTTCGCGGTGGATGCTCCCAAATATTTCTTCGAAACCACCCTTGTCACTATTTCGAACAAAAGGTGCAAAGATTTACCTGAGACCCGACTACCGATCGGCTAACAATGTTACTCCTATTTATATCTACCAATAGTTTCTTCACTTAACGGTTTACCTACCTAGCTACGGATGAATGGACAAAACACAAATAACTCAATGCTGAAGTAATAAAATTTGATCGGAAATTAGATTTTCCTTTGTTAAAACGAAGCACAAATCATAATAAACAAGAATATTTCTTTCGACGAGCAATAAAGTACATGAAGACTAAATACATCGCCACTAGACTGGAAGATGCGATCCTATAATTGAAGTTTACTCAATTCGCTGCGTTTGCTTAAGATTTTATGTAAATTATTTTTGATGGCGTCGAAGGCTTGAGTGGAGACGGCGAGAGTAAAAATACGAAACATTTTTATAATAAAATTACGGGCATTAAGTATTTCTACGTGACTGAAACTATGTAGCAATTACTTGTGTATTTCCAATATTAAGGACAATGTTCTGAAGGGTTTCACTTTATTCCGTTTTTATTTTTTGTGTATTACGTAAAGCTGTATAGTGTATAAACTTATTACTATCTAACCTGGTCTCTAATACTTAGGCCGCGAAGACTATTTCTAAATGTCAGTAGTCCATGATCATATTTATCGTTTCAATCTTCCGTAATGGAGCTACAAATCCGAGAGGAGGAGGAAGAAGCAGTTTTTGCCGACTGTAATTTACACCGGTGACAAGACAAACAGGTATCAATATTGAAAACAACACGAGTACTATGGAACCGCACGTGACTCGGCGAGATTGGAACCGATTACGCCTTACCATGTAGCTTATTGGGACGGTAGTTGCATTATTTTTGTTATTACAATTTAGGCTGGCATGATAGTCACTATAAATATTATTAATGCAAAAGTTTGTAAGAATGTGTAAGTGTATGAATGTTTGTTTCTAATAATAAATATCATTTTAACACTTTTATCTCAGTATTGCAAAGGGAACGAAAACTGTGCATTCAATTATAGAAGTTCTGGTATATATTTTTTAAGAGAGCAGACTAGGAGTTTCGCTACTATTTTTGAAAAAAAAATTATTCTTGTCTTTTTCTTATAAATTTACATTTTGAAATAAATTTAATATAAGATTGAGTAAGGTACAATAAATTATATTATCAAAGTGTTTGATAAAAGGAATCCAAAAATCAGCACGTAGTTAATATAGCGCTTGCGATAAAGTAAAAAACAACGTATGAGGCAACTTTAAAAATTAATAGCCTATAAAGCTGTCCGGTATAACATTTAAATGTTTTTAAGTAAATATGTGTTCGCATTCATTGGATTTTGCTGCTGCTTTCACGTCGAGTGCAATCAAAATAAACATCTCATTTAACTTCATAATTCACTTTTTCCAGTTTATTATAGAGTGCACTTAAATATAAATCGAATAGTCTCTCGCGTATTAATAATGAACACAATTCCTTTATTATACACACCCTTTGCACACCACGGGTTCAGATATTCCTCCATCTTTAAACACGAACCATTAGCAAAGAAGATCCACAATTTCAGGGGATTGAAAATCAAACAATAAGAACGCTCGAAACATAATACGATCTCTTAATAAGACACGAAATGTGGCATTCGATGGAAATAAGGCGAAGTCACAATACATCGTCTCGGGGGAAAAAAGACGAAACAAAATGTTTATAGAGTACTGCAAGGGGTAACGTCCGTAATAAAATTTTATACACCTTAATATTTCGCCGAACGATGAGTTGAGGCGTGTGTGAAATTATGTACCTCCAGCGTTGTGCCAAAATTTACAGCTTTCATCTGGAGGTGTAAAATGTGTTATTATCCTTATTTATTCGGAGACGAAATTGTCCTTCTATCGTGTATGCAATTTCTGAGAAAACAGTAATGTTCCTTTATTCCTATACACGGGTACGGGTAGAAATGGTTCTCGGTAATGTTGAAACACTTTAATTAATCCTAAAATCTTTAAGAAAATTGATCCCGATGGACGGAAGCGACGTGTTACGTAAACAAGCGGCTCGAGGCGCTTCTGTCCCGTCTCGGGGACCGTTTGCGATAATTTATGTTAATGAAATTCACATTACCCTATTTTCTATTCGAAGCCGTGAGTATGCTGACATGTTTTCGTAGCAGTTTATCGTCATTTTTGCCTTATTACCCTGCTTTTCGTGTTGGAGCTTTTGATATAACATTTATTACAGTAATTATATTAAGATAAAAATTATTTGTAATGTTAAGCAAGGAAATATGTTCCTAAAACACATATTTTTTTCTAATATCATTCAAAAGGATACAAAACTTTATCGAGCATAATCCAAATTAATTTGCGTAATTTTAGTGATTACTTGTCATGTGTGTCCACGTGTTTATTGTATGTAGTATGTTAAAAGTATATACTGTGAAATAAAAATAAACGGGATTGTATATAATGATTATTGAAAAACTCGATAAAGTCACAACTTCTGAATGTGTTTTATCGCTCTATAGGAAAAATACTGCAATCACCGCAAAACCTTTTGGAAACTATTACCGACCACGTCGTTCCTAATAAAGGTTCTAAAGTTTTAAGAGCGTTTGTAAAAATACGGTGTCGCAAAAGTTTTCTTTATTAGTTTCCCCCTTTAATCTGGCCAGGCGTGTCTCAATGTTATGGCGAATTTTCAATCTGAGTCTGGGCGGAAGCCAATAAGAAATCAACTATTTGTTCCCTGATCCCCGTGCATCGATTCGAGGGGAACTTGCTTCTTTACGACTTCTTTTACGATTGGAGGTGCATTCGAAATTAGTCCGCGCTCGAGAAAGCCTTTTCGTGTCTCCGACGATGAATGCTAAAAGGATTATTATGACGAGCCTCCATTTTTATCAGCTTCATGACATTTTGATTTAAAATTATGCATTCACCAAGTTTTTGCTTTACAGTTTTTCGAACAATAACTCAAACAAACGTTAAACGTCTTCCTTTGCACAAAATATAGTAAAGAGCTTAACCTTATTCGGATCATGAAAAAACATTTCCTATAAAATGGTGGAAGTTTTTCCATTGCATGCATTCAGATGTTTACCTGTTGTTTGGCTGTTTCTTGTGCAACTTTTTAGTTCAAGGCAATTGATATACTTTTCTTTTTGTTACAAAGTTACAATTCGATTGTGCACAGGTGAAGTTTTTTCGTGAACGGTGAATGAAACAAAGCAGTTTTGTGCAAAGAGAACAGTGTTGCGAAGAAGGGCTTTCAGATACAATTTTTATATTGAAACTTTGACATTTTTGTATTTTGAAAGCACAGTTACATTTATACTTTACAAATGCGGCGTTCTGTGTTCTTTAATACTATTCTCAAAACTCACATAATGAATTATATTATAATCACGTCGACAATATATGAGTTAACTTATTAAAAATCTAATACAACTTAATGAATAGAATATAAAATAGTCTATTATTTCAATTCTTTAACTAGATTCAAATTGAGTCTTGCGCCTTATAATTACCTAGAAAATTTGTATAGCAGATTACTATTCACATTTGACCTACGAGGGTGATATAAAGGCATACTTCTCATGAGCACGTAAAGTACTGATGTTAATACACTTAATAAGCTTTAAGGGTGGAATTCAGGTAATCTGTCAGTTTCGCCCGCTTTATGAAGCTACGTATTAAATAACCCACTTGTCTCGTCTTCAAATTAATATTCACTCCTCCTTATTAAAGAACATTATCTCAAATAATGTTATAACAACGTAGAGTTATTCAACGACATAACTCTAAGTGTCGGTTTTTACTTGAAATTAATATGTTATGTGAATAAGATTATATTTAACTGATAAAGAAACATAATACCTTTAGTATTTTTGTTGAGGATATACTGTACCAAATTCTATTTCCTTAAATCGTACCTTCTGTCATAGGTTTTGTCTTCAAACAAGTCTAGTTATCACAGCATGATCCTCAGCTAATCTCAGTAAAGTAAGGGACACGAGTGTAATATCTTTTAAAGTATAACCTCGTAAAGGGGCGTCTTGCCTCGGGATGAAGACTTAATACTTTATAAGAGTTCGTATGAGATAACTTGCTTGCGTTTTATGACATTTTTAATCGCTCAAGTTCATTGACCCTGGCGTTATATAAGACCATAGGTTAATTTAAAATTACGGTTGCTGATAGCAATATAGCTTAATATAGACATATTTTCATTAAAAACGTGTTATGACTGTATTGGGTATATACTATATATTATAAATATATTATGACAAACGACCAGCCCAGACTTCATCCTCTTTAATCACTATATCTATAAAAAGGTAGTGTAGTTTTAAAACTTTAAGTATACAAAGGGACAGACAGAAGAAAGCGACTTTGTTTTATACTATGTAACATGTACATTTGTACCGAATTTTTTAATGATACATAATTATACATCAATACATAGTATAAAACAAAGTCGCTATCGCCGTCTGTCTGTCCCTATGTATGCTTAGATCTTTAAAACTTCGCAACGGATTTTGATGCAGTTTTTTTAATAGATAAAGTGATTCTTCAGGAAGGTTTATATGTATAATACATGCATAATATAGTAGAGAAAGACTGATGAATTTAGATGTTTCTAATGTGATGTCGTATCTGTATAATCTTATCATAAACTTTGCTGTTAAATGAACACATATCAAAGAATCTTTCTTTAATACGAAGTTTATAACCTAGAAGCATATTTCTCCAAGTTCCAAGTTAATATCGAACATGTAGAACGGAGAGCAAATCTCAATCTGTTCGTTAGAACCACAGACTGTATATTAAAGTTGAAACATTTTAGCGGCATTACTCCTACACGTGTCTCGATTAAGTTACTTAGTAGTCCCTGTGTAGGCTAAGAGCCGGTTTATATGAAAAAATATGTTTTTTCATTTTGCTTATTCTGTATTGGAATTTCATTTGTTCATGCTTTATTTTAAAAAACAGATTAAAATATTTAAATATTATTTATACCATAAGAGTTTTATTCTGATCTACATAAATTGCAATACTATCCACACCACATTGACGTCTGGTAATCAGTCACAGTGCGCTAAGTACCTCATTAAGTCAGCTCTCTTACGGGTTATTTTAATATTATTCGGGATGCAAGAAGAGAGCGTATTTTTTTCTTAAAAGCCCAGTAACTCTATAGCCGTTTAGCACCACCAGTGTTCACGGGCAGCGATGATCAAGTAGCTCGCTGGCTTGTTTGACCCCATTTAATAAAAATATTTATAGTTTCATAAAAAAAACTACTACAAAAATTACGACCTTTTTCAGAGAAATTAATTATGTATTGAATACGTATATAATATTTGATAACGACTGCCTAAAACTGACTCTTACACCGGTGGCGAATTCAGAAGATCGTGACTGAAATTTCATATTAAAAGCAAGTTAATTTAGCTTCGGTCTGAGCTCGCACTCATTAAATGTGGTATGCCCTTAGACCTAGCTCTGTCGAATCAATTACTGGAGATGTTATCGCAATATTAGAGACGCAATGCTTTTTACTTTATGATTTTTATGTAGACAATAAGTTAAACGTACAAAATGAAAATATTTTTTTTACTACCATCCTTATTATACAAATATATGTTTTGTATGTGTTCATTACATAAACTAGTTATGTATTATCCACATTTAATAATTACGTATTCTTATCGCCCTGGTTGCCTAAAGGATATTACGTCCTAGCGATAAAGCCTTCGGTTACTAAAATTATAATTTAAACCCTATGTATGCGTTTTTTGTCAATAAAGTGCATTCAATTTTTATTTTTATTTAATAAAGGTTTCAATAACACAACATACTTATATTTTATACACAACACGTTACGACAAGTCACGACTTAACTCCCTAATAGTTTACCTTAAATTATGTACAAAACGGTTATATTTAGAAAATAACACAAGAACTCAATACCGTTATTTCTTAAGAAATGCTTTAACACTAAGTTCCGATAATAGCGACTTAGAAAAATTGTCCCGAATTTATTAAGCAGTAAAACGAAGGTCTTTTGTCGCGTTCATGTTTCGGTATATCGGCGCGATAGCCTCACGAAAGCGACGTTGAATTAATCAAGCCAAAGCTAATAGAAGTTTTATTGTAAGCCAATTGTGCTTTAATCTAATCGCCGGCTTGTTATATTTTGATATACGCGTTACAATTGCCAAATGAAACGTGGATTTCCCGTCCGCCGTAATCACCGTGTAATCCATCAAGCAAACGACGTCAAACGATTTGCCTACAAACGTACTTATTGTCACAATTTTGTGAGCATGATTGATATTTCTGAGAGCTCCATTTAAGAATAGCACTTTTTCTATATTGTATTTCGATGAACTGAACGTTGAGTTCTCGCAATTTGTTCAATTAAATAAATTTAATGTTTAACTGGTCGCTGAACCTAATGAATATCTGTTATAAATACTTAAAATTTGTTAATATGTGAAGTTTTTTAAATCTCTAGATCTATTTAAGGTATTTTGAATACAATTATTATGCAAACATTAAAACAGATGAAACAACAAACATCCATATTAGAAACAAAAGCTTAAAGTACTTAATTTCAATCACTTTACTATTTATTTCAACAAAACATTTAAAAGGCAGACATTAAATATGTATGTGAAAATTAAAAGCTTTGTTATGATATCCTTGACCAAAATAGTAGCGGCGATAGAATCTGGCTTACAATTTTCTTGTTCAGGCTATGCCCCCTGGCCCGTACCCGCTCATGCGATAAAACAATTACCCCAATGTAGCTAAGCTTAGCTTCACGTAAATTCGTTATAACGAAAACTTTAATGAGATTTCATTAAGTATGCAAATAGTAATTGCCTGTTGTTAAAAATCAAAGAGTTGATTACGTTTCGTCACCCCTTTTGTTTGCTGTTAAACCGAATTTTATACTAGTTAAACTTATCCTGCATTTGTAATGAAAATAACGACAATATTCTATAGTAATTTTTAACAAAATACTTATTAAAAGAATCTATAGAATATTTTCCAAATATAATCAGTATTTATGTACGAATATAGGTACTGACGATATGCGACTAACTATTTATTATTAAAACATCCTTACATACGCGGTATCGTCAGCAATCAACATCGATAAGGAGTCAAAATAGAATAAATACAAACAAATTACAATAGGTCATTATCAGATGCCTGTAGATGTCGTGTCGGCTAAGCAGCTCGCGTGTATTTCATCTTGATATACTGCGGCTCACGCTAATTATGGTTTCGCTTTGAAATATAAACCGAGTTATTCAATTGCTACATTATAATACATGAAAGGCTTATGTATCGAATGTGATACCGTTAGATACACACTATATAAGTTAATTTTTAAGCAAGATCGTTTAAAGTTCTAAATCAATTCGATGAAGATTCAATTTAAAACTTTAAAAGCAGACGTGTTTAATTTTGTATATAGCAACACTTTGGTGCGAAGAAATTGTAATTGTTATATACGCAAAAAATTAAAAGCCTCGTCTCGACGTGCAAAAATAATTTGTTAATGTGTATTTAGTACATGCCACGTGCAAATATTTACGGCATTTTTAGCGTGCTCATAGACATGGCAACTCTCACGTATGCAAATTGGTGATACAACAGCCAAGTCCCAGCGGCGTCGAGACTGCAATACTGATTCCTGAATTCACACCTGCACTATTCCCACGTCCACACGTCACATACCCTATTCAAACTTCATTTACATCGAAACATTGTCAACGAAACAACTTCGTCTTTTTGTTGCTTTAGCCAATCAAATTGGGTTTGCTCAGTTGCTGCTTGCTCGTCGCTTTACCTATAAATAGGTTTTAACTTAGTGTATGCGGGAATCGCAATTATATTTTAGTTTTAAATTTCTTTGTGCCAATATATTATCGTTATTATTACGCACCTGTTCTTTATTCAAAAATGACAGATTTTACTGAAAACGTCAAAATTTGTACAAAAATTTAAAACGACATAGCTGAAAGGTTCCTCGTGTATTTGCGTCTCGAAGTGTATTCCGCTTCAAGAAGCAAAATCCCAGTATGTCTCCACATTTTAAAATTGGAAACATAACACGTTGTGAAATTCTATGTATAATTTTTATAGAATACTAAATTTTCACTCGTCTAGTATAAAAGACAGTGACGGCTGGCTTCCTGAAAAATGTATTCCATAAGGCGAACGCAAATAGGTGAACACATTGAAAAGTCTTCCCGCCGTCTTACGGCATGTCAGTGGAGACGTTTAGGTTTTTTAAACTTCACACTCTGAAGAGCATTTACAAAGAACGTAATACTCGCTCGTTCGTATTCTTTAAATACAATTTTCACTCGACTTATTTCACTTCTTTGTAGAAATACATATTCGAAGAATTTATTTAACAGTTACACATACGTTGTGTGAGTTATAAATTACACAAACATGTCTTAGTGTATAATAGTTCTGGCCTTATCTTTAGTTTATATTATACCCGCTTTATGATAATGGAACGAAATCATACATAATGGAACGAATGCTTTTGATTATAATTGTTAATGCATTTTGATATATGATGAGGAATGTTGCCATTTTCTATTTTCAAAATGGATTGATCTCTCTCTCTCTCTCTCTTAAAAGAGAGGTAAATAAGGTTAGGTTTTGAATGTTAAGTTTTCTAGCATCGTTTTTTCAAACTATTTACAGTGCGGGTCACGTGCCATTTTCAGTTATTTCGCTTTTGAATATTTTCATTGGAATCGAGATTGTTATTGCTTGCAAAACCAGTGAGTGCGTGGTGTGCCGTGTGTGACTTTATCCACTATTGCCAGTTTGGTACCAAATAAAATAAAAACATTGTTTTATTTGGTACCTCGTATTTTCATAACAGCGAAATGAAAACTAAATTTTTATACATAAATAGAAATTTACTATTAAATTTATAAAGAACTAAAAAAAAATGTTGTCGCGATAATTATTACCATATTGTTGTTTCATTGCACTGGCAACAATACCATAGAGAAATTTATCTTGACAGGCCGGTGACAGTTGTTGTCACATTTTCAAACTATCGAAATTTGAATTTAGCACCACAGGGGCCACATAAGTGGAGGTAAAATATAAGGTATATCTTCTTTAAAGTTATCTGTAGAGTAGATTTTCGCTTTCTACTTATAGTAGATTTGTATTTTTACACGCTATAAATGAGCATCTCCATAGCGTTTTAAAAAGGATGAATTAATAGTACAAATAATTACTTATGACGGACGATGTCCTTAATACAATGTAATACAAACTATGTATATTGTACAAATAATAAGATTTCCTCTTTATTTCCAGATCATGTTCGCGAATTCTCATGCGGCACTCTGTACTACAGGACGTTCTTTGTGGATTCCAAACGAGATGCGCTCTACGTCGGTGCAATGTAAGTATAATATCCTGATCCAATCT
>JADANM010005719.1:4008544-4021931 GCA_026213755.1 Eurema hecabe
AGGGCCGCCGGCACCCCGGGCGCTCGCAGCGGGCGCCTTCTCGTGCCTAATTTAATTCTCAGCTTATTGAAATAAAAACGACATAGGTTTTCGCCAGGTGCCGCCCGCCGCCCGGGAGAGTGCGGGTCACAGGTGCCGTCGATGGTCGCGGCATCGTTAAAATTTACATAAAGTCTCAATCCACGATGCCGAGTGCCGCTGCCCACCCCACGTTCATGCTACATTTAGTAATTTTATGATAATTTCGGTAACCGTCCTGCCACCCATCGCATTATACTAATAGAGGAGGCCGCAGGACGCCCATACGATGTCAAAAATATTCAAGCTTCTTTTAAAATAATAAGTTTCGGTCGATAAATCTCACGTGAAACGGACATGGATTTAGGTGAAATTAATGGCAGATGTGTTTTCGAGTGCGGTGGGCAGTCTGCAGACTCCACTCGTCTAACACGCCTTTGATTAATAGCGCGTAAAATCAAAGTGTTTGCGCGTAAAAAATTTAATATTTAACTTTTTACGGGTGTCGGGACGAGTGGAGGGTCGGAGAGCAATTCCATGCAAATGTCTATTTACGCGTTATACAGGTATCGGGAGGGCGGCGATAAAAATAAACGGTATTGTTTTGTTGCAGTCGAATCTGACACACCTGCCTCGTCACGAGTACGTGCCGGGTATCGGGATGGGCGTCGCGAAGTGCCCGTACGATCCCGCAGACAACTCCACGGCGCTGTGGGTGGAGAGGGGCAACCCGGGCTCCTTGCCCGCCCTCTACTCGGGCACTAATGCTGAATTCACCAAGGCTGACACGGTCATTTTTAGAACTGACCTGCACAACTTGACCACCGGCCGCCGAGAGTTCTCCTTCAAGCGAACACTGAAGTACGACTCCAAATGGCTTGACAGTAAGTAACTAACATATCAATTTTTATATTCTAATTTTAATTTTAATTCTATAGTAAGGTGATATTTTTTTACATTGTTTTTTACTAAATACGAAATCAATATCAAAATGATACAATTTCAAAGTATTAATTAGTAGTGACGTGACATTACACAACGTTAATTATTGTTCGTAAATGGAATTAAAGTATAGTCAACGTGAATGGTACTAATTTATCGAGATATTAATTCATAATCATTACAGTCAGCTCCTATATTCGACATTCGACAGCTAACCACGCTACGCTGGTTATCATTAGAACAATTATTGTTTCAGTCATAGGGATTATGCGAATTAAGCAGAAATTGCCCTGTTTTCCACTAAACAATCGAAATTACACTGTTTTCGCTCTAATAAACGGTTATACGCCTCCAATCTTTCGTTAATTTGTATTCCTGAGTATTTCGTATAGAAAATACGGGCGATAAATTTTGCTTAACATTCGACTATCGCGTTATTTGTATTGTACTTTTCGTTGTTGCCTTATACATTGATTAAAGCTATTAATGCATAGCAGTACTGTTATTATAACGTTTACGTGATATTATTTGCGTGTAATATTAATAATATACAAAGTGCAAACATGATATTATGTGTTAATTATAATAGTTTACGTCCAAGCTGAAGTATTTAGGTTATCGTAGCGGTTGCCTGTAATGAAATATCTTCACGTTTATTGCATAATTATTTTTCCATCAAACATATAAATTAAAAGGGGTCCAATCATTTAATTTACTTTTGATATAACATTTAAACGGGCGCCGTGAACCCTGTAAATTCTCACAACTACCTAATTAGAAAGCCGCAATAATTTATAGCCCCTAATTTTCTAAAGCTTTAAAGTCTTATTAAATTCTAATTCTCCTATAAGTTTCATTTTCTGGTGGGAAATTACCTTTTGCTCGCGCTTACAATGGAACAGTGCCATTGCATGGAATGGTATACGCGTGTATTTAATCCTTAACACGTGTCTATTTTATTCCGAAGCCATCAAATGAGTGCTTATTATTACAATATGAAAGGTCTGTGTAGGGTATAATTGACACATAGCTTCATCTAATATTTATTGCATATCGCACGAAATAACAGCGATTTGATACCTTGGTAATAACATGGGAATTTAGAGCAGTCGGCTACAGTAAAATATTTTATATTTAATTATATATTAAAGCTGTTGTAGAAAAAGTTGAAGTGTTATTTATTTATTATTTATTATGCAATAGTTTCTGTTTAACTTATAGAAGTGTACAAAATGACTGATTATTATCAGTATTGAACTATCTAATTTCAAATAAAAACCGAGCACCTCACTTCCAGAACCGAATTTCGTCGGATCATTTGACGTCGGTGAATACGTGCTGTTTTTCTTCCGCGAGACGGCGGTGGAATACATAAACTGTGGCAAGGCGGTCTACTCGAGAGTGGCCCGAGTGTGCAAGCGGGATACTGGCGGGAAGAACATCCTCAGCCAGAACTGGGCCACCTACCTCAAGGCGAGACTCAACTGCAGCATCCCTGGAGAGTTTCCTTTCTACTTCAATGAGATACGTGAGTACTTCGGCATTTTAATTAATTGAAGAATTCTCTAATTATACGATAAAGGTTATAAGAAATGCTTCATATGGTACTGTTTTATTGTAATATAGTTACTAAGGATTTAACCGTAATCGGTTTTATTCTTATTGACAATTCCTTTTCGGCGTTCGGCTTTCGCAAATATCACAATTTGGAGCTGTTCAAGGCAAGGCTAGATAAACATGCCATTTCATATTTGCTTAAGTACAAAAAATTACGTAAACTGTGTATTAATATTAAGTCAAAAATTAAATCGTACATTTTTAGACACTTCAAACTCCCTAGTCTCATTGAGATTGATAGATTCAATCGGAATACTTGGACTTTAACTACATCCGCTCTCCCCTTCAGCCCAAACACGCAAATATTGACTGTCAATTCGAAACAAATATTGCACGAAGTTTCAATTCAATGGTGCATAGAGATTTAAACGACAAAAGCGTAGCCAATTCCCTTCGCGAACCGAGTCTTCATCTAATATTAACGTGTGCCGTTCTGCCTCTAACGCCTCTCCCCTGCATTCCTTGCATAACTCATGAGAATGTAATAGGAACATTTAAATATTTACCGGTTACTTCGCCAAAACTCAATTAGGGAGGAAAATACTTTGGCCATGCCAACAAAACGCAATATCGTCACACGAACACATACACATTCGTATATATGGTAAACTAGGCTACATATAGCACCTCAGGGTTCCAAAGGAGTTTATCTTTCTCACTTTGTATTTTTAATTCTAAAAAATAAACTCTGAGTTTCTATTTTACAATGAAAATGTACAAAATATAAATAGAATATAAATTACCATGTATATACACTTACATATAGCAAAATCTATGCATAGGTATAGTAGAAGGCCTCAGGCATATCATACCATATTGCTAAAGGCCTTTATTCGTTTACATCAAACGCGTCATTTCGTAGAATTACTACGTGCGGATAATAAATGCCTCAGTCCCAGATACATACGTGCAATGTACCAGCATTCTGCTTTTGTATAGTACTCGATTTGAATTAAATCGACTATTTTCAACTTCTATAAATGCATAAATAGATTATTTATTCAACATCAAAAGAATATAATGATAGTATTTCATGACCTACATTCAATAATAAAAGGCTATGGTGTTATAAACTCGCTCGTTTCTTATAAACGCGGAATAAACTAGAACACGTGCTTAAATAAAAATGAAAGGTAATTTCACGAGTGCGCGCTAACGCTGAGAATTTTTAATTAAAAGCATTAAATAAAAAGCCCTTGTTTATATATTATATTGCCCAAAGTTTCCGCTTTATTAAGCAAAGAAACAAAGTTATGTACCGAGTGTCCAAAAACAACAATAGACACCGTTTACTTGGCTTAGATTTGAAATATTATTAGCCAATAACTCGTGCTTTATTCTAAAAACACAAGATATAAAGATATGTTTTTAATAATGATGTGATTATTTAAAATTTAAATATAATAGATATTTATCTAGTAAAGTAACATAGAAAGAAGACATTTAAAAAGTTTATTAAGACGCCATACCATATCTGATATGACATGATGTATATTGAGTTAAAATATAATGCTATAATCTTACACTAAATAAAGAACTACAAACAAATAAACACATGCTACTCCGGATCGGGAGGTATTTAAATAAGGAGGTTGGGAATAAACTATATTTATAGTCAGCACGCGCTGAGCTTTCGTTTTGACAACTCTTTCGTGTTTTGTTTGTAAAATATGTTCTTGCTTTTCCCCAAAAACATCGCTTTACGCCTTTCTCATATTTAACACAACTGTTATTTATGATACGACAGGTCTGCGTACATTTTTTATTTAACCTCTAATGAATACATTTCGGTAGTAATGTTTTACTCGCTGTTATTCGATTATTTTTTTTATAATCTAAAAAGTTTAGGTAGTAGGGATGATAGTGAAAACCATTTAATTAAAAACTGTAGTAATAATACTAATACAAAAAACTTTTAAATAATCAGAGTATAAAGAGTTTTTAACTAAGAAAGACGTTTTAAAAACTATATATTCATAAACAATTTAGATTAAATACTGTTACGATATTAAAGTTAAATAACATATTTTTTAAACCTTACACTTATTTACCCACGAAAATTTCACCTTAACTTATTCCAAAATCAACTGAGTCCTTCTAGCCAACTCATCGAAACTTACTTCATATATATTTAATTAATCTCACGCATTGAATGATATATTAGTATAACTCAAATAACATATGAGACAGTGTTAACTGCATCATACACAATGTCGTATTTAACCAGTTCTGAATTGTTCGTAATTATTATTCAAACAATTTAAGCTTATGTGACATCTACAATCTCGGAACTAATCGTCATAACTTCTGAGCAAAGTTTGACAACCGAAATAGTTACAATTAATTGGATTGCCAACTCCTTGAGAAAATTAGGATTGGGAAAATTATAATTGCCTTGCAATTAAGCATAGTATTGACACTTAAATGTTTTATATACCAAATAGTTCGTTTATATAGGTACGTTTCTTTACTCGGCTATATAAGTTTTAAATTCGTTTATTTACATAATAATACCCATTAAAATACATACATTAAAACTTTACATATATATTATAAAATATACTATTATAATTTTGCGTTCTTTGAGCTAGAAAGAAGAATAGAAGCTAGAAAATATAAATAAACAAAGTCAAAATATCATAAATATATATTTAATGTGTTAGCATGTTATTTATTTTTGCGTAATTATAGTGCTTACATATATGACAAATATAACTCTCATTTTATTCGATTACACATTCAAAAATCCGCCTTATCACAAGGAATAATCATACAACAAAAGACAAACGAGTGAAGTCATGTTCTAATATAATACTGAATCAATTAAAATCCCGCTTAAGGTTTCCCTTTAACTAATATAACGACGCCTAATCCGCAACAGAACGCTTCCTGAATTTCAGCAGACTCCCGCGGGACACATTAAACGGGAAACGGGATCGTCTGAATAGAATACCTCCATCTGTTTTATGTTTGCCCGTTACATTTTGCTGTAAATTTAATACATTTTGTCTATAATGAAATACAATTTTATTTTATTTGTGGAAATTTTTAATATAACAAACGTATTGTTTAATTTACACCAAGCGGTTTAAAAGTTAAAGAAATACATAGTAAAAACTCCACCAGCAGTATTTTATGCTATTTATGTAGCGTTACAATACTTATACACAGATATTAGTATAAGTTACTAATTCATAAATTTATTTTGTTTAAACAGAGAGCATTTACAAAGTGCCCGGTGACGACACACGGTTCTATGGAGTTTTCACGACCGCGTCTACAGGCCTAATGGGGTCGGCGATCTGCACGTTCACTATTGCTGATATCCAGAAGGCGTTCGAAGGGAAATTCAAAGAGCAAGCTACGTCCAGCTCAGCCTGGCTTCCTGTCATCAGCAGTAGAGTCCCAGAACCGAGGCCTGGGACATGTGTTAACGATACTTCATCTTTACCAGACACAGTTCTTAACTTTATACGGTAAGTTTTTAAAACAACAGCTACGTATATTTTTTCAGCGACCGTACTCCTACGTATATTTTTAGTATTACAAAGTCGCTTTCTCTGTCCCTTTATATATGTATGCTTAAATCTTTAAAATAACGCAACCGATTCTCATGCAGTTTTATTAGATGGAATATTTATCTATGCGAGCGCAGCCAGGGCGTGTCGCTAGGAATATAATAATACAATATTGTTGCTAAGTATTAACGTCATATGGACTTTAAAATCTGTTATAACACAATTGCAGCCCAAATCCCCAATAATGCAGTACGTCGTGTTACGCATTATCTCAGTTTTACAACTGAAGGGGAAGCTAAATACTAAATGACAACTGACGCTCGAATCATTATAGATTGACAGATGACGCCACTTTTTATACTTTAAATATTTTGTGCATGAATAATGAAACAAAGTGTAATGAAAGTTGATATTTAACTTAAAATCGTGTGTAAAATGAACATTTACTATAACGATCTCAAGCGATTAAAAACAATGCGCGCAATAAAACATCGTCAAAACAGCAATTAAAGCAATCTGTCTCAACTCTCAAGGAACGTACGGCAGTGAACACGTACGCAAACAAAGTTGACGATCGCTTACAAACTGCCGCTGGAATCTCACTAGAACACCTCATTGTAATCGCGAGCACTTTTATCTGGCGACACGTCCTGTTAATTATCATCCGACGCTCTCATCCCGAGGGCGTTCAATTATTTTTTTTCCACACTTTGCACGATCCTCGTGTGGAAACGTTGAGATTTTAACACTTCACCTGAACCGGTAAAATAGCACATTTCACGCGACGAGATTGAAATTTAAATTTAATTGTGGATTTGTTGTGAATAGAACGCTTTTGTACGTCGCGTCGGATGGCGGTATCGCTCAACATTATCGTTGGCTTGTTACATTTCATTTAACGTTTGTGCCCAGCTAATTTGAATCTAATTATGTTTTACTTCACCGGATCCCTTTGCGATAAGCGCAAATTAAAACGTTAGGAACTCTAGTTTAGGTCGATCAAAGTTCCGCAGTGTGTCTTAATATTATTCTAGAAGTCTTAAGCAGAGTATATCGCGTGTTAATCTCGATGGCACTTAAATGCAGGTTATTGTTTTCATAGTCTAGGCCTTGTGAGATCACGTACCTTCATTGAATTATGCTTAGCAAACCTTTTGAAAACACTTCTTTTAAATATTAAAAACTATGGTTATAATGAGTTAATCTTTTACGATTTCTTTTTAAATATCTATATAATTATAGTCTTGTTATTGAGGGTTGGTGGTGCTGCTATTTTTAATTTTAATCGATTCTATTTTTACTTTAAATTACCATTTGAAAACTGGCAAGAGCACTGGATGAAGGAATATTTTTACATATTTTATGAAAAAAAAAGTTTGCTTAAATAAAATAACATCTCCAATGGTTACAAACTAATAATAAAAATACAATTATATTGTTAAGAACAGTCCCCTCAGCGAGTATGGAATTTGTGGTACAAATATCTGCCGAATTTGTGGAATATGCTAGATGCCAATGAAATATGTGTTCCACCTATCGGTCCTTTATGTTTAATAATATAAGGCATTACATACAGATAAAACAATTACATAAGACAACAAACAAGTTTGGTTACTTAGTATGCTGTCGTTTTCTTGTCTACTTTCTTTTTATTATATTTAGCACCGAAATTTCTACGATTGCAATTTAAGTCTACATCAATATAAGATCCCTATAACCTTTTTTCTTGAAAGCATTACACAATATGATTCATCTATTTTTTAAAAAACAAAATCAACTAATGAAAGAATCCATACTATAATATTATAAATGTGAAAGTGTGTTTGTTTGTTTGTTTGTCTTTCCTTCACACCGTAACTAAGCAATCAATCGACCTTAACCAACAATATAATAGAATTAATTAAATTAATATAATTGCCAGGTCTCACCCGCTGATGGACAGCGCGGTGTCTCACGAGCACGAGAAGCCGATCTACTACAAGCGGGACCTGTTCTTCACGCGACTGGTCGTGGACAGAGTGCGCGTCGACATGATGGGACACCAGCTCGAGTACACTGTCTACTACGCTGGAACCAGTAAGTGCAAGCTTATTACTGCTTATTATAGGTCGCGTCACGAATCTTTAGCGCTGAACGAAACCTGCGCAGAAGTCAAAAATATCTTATCGAGGTAGCGGTGCGGCGCGCGGGGCGCGTGATCGTCGGGTGCGCGAGCGTTGATTGGTTGTCCCAGTCGTGTAGTCTTTATCGCACCAATACGTCAATTACGAGCGCGATTCTACCGATGCGCAGCTATTCTCGTCCAGCGCTAAACATAAATGACGCGACTTATACTTACTAATACTTCTTATTACTTTATCGTAGGAGTGAGTTCCTCATAGGAAGTATACTATGAAGTATCATAGTGCTACTTACGACTTAAACTCAGCTATTTTCTCTATGAATAACATTTGGTGTATCGTTCATTCTTCTTTTACTTTCTATAAACAGGAAAAATCAAATACAATTCTATCGACAAAAGTAACAAAAGACAAAAACTGTTGTCTTTTTGTATTTGTTCTGAATCTTAAAAAGATATTTACGATTAATAATACAAATAACAAAATGCGTTTTATACAAAAAAAATAAACTTCATTAGTTATGAATTACTCTCTAACTCTTTACAGTTATTATATTAATAGAGAGTAAAGCAATATTTGTTTATAAGTTTCTTTACAGCTGTTAACTTTATAGCCTCACCTAATGTAATAAAATGTGTAGCGTCACTTTGAGTGTACAAGTACGAGTATACTGTATAACTCACATCTGAGCGACTATAAAATCTTAATATAATATTTCTCCTTTGATATTTCACTTATAAAATTAGCCACACTTTCGATGTGTCTTAAGTGCACATCAACGTACAAATCGAATTAATAATTTTGACTTGAGTGATAGAGTAATTGAATGATATTGGGGGCTTCGGGTCGGGTCACGAATAAGGAATAACCGACGTAGATTTATTTTGGCAGCTGTCAATGTTATACGGGTTTATGATTTGTTAACGCGGCCTGGCTTACAAGACACTTGTAAGATATTATGTTAAGCTAACACTCTATACTATGTATACTTTTATAAGTAATATCGTTTATATATTAAGAGTGAATCGTAATGTCTATGAGTCACTTTAATGTTCGCTTTATTATTTTTATACGAATAATCCGATTTTTTGGATGTTTATTTTTTTATTAGAGAATTACAACAACGATTTTTCATTAAAACGTTGCATGTTATTTCAGTTTCGGCGTTTACTTATTTACACTAAAGCTCGGAAAGCCTCTAAAAGCACAAAATCGAATTATAATCGTATTGTTCGTACGCAACGAGCATGCACAACACCTACTCTTCAACACTTTGTCAACTCACAATTTATTAACTTTTAAAAGCTCGCATTAAAGCTTTTAAGCCGCACACTCGAACAGTATTCCGTTTTCCTCAGAAGTAGCAAAAAGTACATTTCTCTTTAAGCCTTTTTGAAAGTCCCGTTGCATTTCCACAGTTTTTCTTTCTCCTAAGGGGTTGCCGGATCTCAAAAGTATAATGCGAACAAGTTTATTAATAACTCCAACACTTTCACTTATAACGCTACCGGTGCTTGTGAATAATTACGCCTTCCTTCACTTTTATTTTCATTCGCTAAATGCAATATAAATCACATTTAATTGTATTTTCATTTTATCAGTACGAGTATAATTGTGTTGCGTGCAGTGTGTGCCTTCAGATTGTGGCCGACCACAGAGACGTCGCTTCGTATTGTCGACGCGGCTTAAATTTGTGCGACGCGTATAAACAATGCTTCCGAGTAGTAATTTTCGCCTGCGTTGTTGCAATTTTCGCCAATCTACTTTTAGAATCGTTTTCCAAACTGAGACCCGCCCAGACTACTGAATGAATTAAACTCACGTAGATATCTAACGAAGGGGGAGTTCGTTTACGGAACAACTTTTACGAAAGGAGAGCTACATTCGAGTTGGCGTTTGAAATGCTCGTGTGGAATATTAAATTGTTTAAGCGTTACCTTTGACGTTCCCTTCTGCTTAACCACGTACCGTTATAATTAATGTTACTTTATCCCAAATAATACTACTTTGTTTTGCTTTCAATGCCTAAATGAAAGGGAGTACTTTTCGGGTCTCAAACGCAGTAAATACTAAAGCGTGAATATATTTTGCGAGACAAACTAGAACGCAATAAAGTGCTTAAAACTTGCATCCACTTCCGCAGCAGTGACAGTGCACCACAATGAATGGTCGCGTGAATTCCGACTGCAAAGAGTGAGCCCCAAATCTGTACTGAGTTTACTATTTTACTCGAGCGTGAAATAAGTAGCACGATTCAACCATTGCGAGGCGCCTAAGGGATCTCGAAGGCGACAGTTTACTCTTTCAATAAAGAGACTATTCGTGGCCTGACGAGGCGAATAACGTTATTGCATCCTCGGCCAGACCATTTCGGGTGCTTACCGCGTTATAATATGCATTAAAGTGCTAGCCGCCGCGCGAAGTTGTAGCATCGCTCGAGGTGCCGGCAGACAATGAGAAATGAGCGTATGATGTTCCCGCAATGCGGGCTCCCTGCCTCGCCTCATTGCATTTGTTTTATCACGCCTAAATCACTGTTGCTACACAACTTTAGAACGCCGCGGAGGTTGATAAAACTTTGACAGCGACTGTCATGTACCTCCGTGTTTGTCAATGGGCGGGAGGGGAGGTATCAAAGACATTAAGAGTATTTAGAAGTTAACGAAGTTAATTAAATTCCTCGAGTTGGCATCAACGCGACGGTGAGAGTCTAAGGGCGTCTTTGTAAACAAACATAATAATAATGTAAACGTATCGCACAAAGACAGCTTATGTTAACAATTACCAAACTTAATTATAGGGGCTGGAGATAGGTATATACTCATATTAATTCGAATGTAATACATATTCATAAGTAAAGGGTAATTGGTAAAATTCATTTAATTTAATCAAGGGCGCCCTTGCCATCAAACATCAAATAGTCAACTGAGGCGATTTAGCTTTGGCAGGACGCTATCCGTAGCAGTTATTAAAAACGATTTAAAATTCACAGTCAGCTTAGTGTTGAGTGGTCGGCGGATATATCGTAGCCATGATGATATAATTACGTGAACTCGAAGTCACAAAACGCTTAGTCCTTTGAGGTTTGGAATTTAGTTAGAGTTGGTGCATTGGCCAGACGGATTTAATAGCTTTTACTACGCATAAATGTCGCAGAAAGTTTATGCCGTATGTTCTTACATTCGTATATTTAAACTTGTGCTTTCCTAATTTTATTTTCTTTATTTTATTTTTTATAAGGACTTTATTGATCAATATATGTTGACAACAAAAAAGCTTAATTATTTAACACGTAAAGCGCTGCTCGAATAACAAAGTTGAATTTTAATAATGATTTACACAAAAGGTTAGTAATTTTCGGATAATGTTGTTTTAATATGTCTCTTAGATTGGAAAGCTCTGTCTAATGTATTCATCATTCCGACCATAAAACTTTTCTCTGCATAAGTATTAACGGCCTCATAATAATTTACAACACTCGTATCGTATACGTAATAACGATACACTGTGATATTGCCCTTAAAGTATCGGAAAGCCATTTGCGTAAGTGCATGAAGTCAAAGTTTTGCCGTAAACATGAATTGCGATCAAAGAAAAATGATATGTTAAGGTACATTTAACGTAACATCAAATGTGTTGGCTATTTGCATCGGTCTCGCTGCTCTGAACGCGTTTTTAGTTCTAGAAGGAAATCGAATCTTCGTCTGAGTTCGGAGTTCCGTATATACATTTCCTTTAATATCTTTCCTGCCATGTTTTAAGTCTAATAGGATTCCCAAAATTTTCTTATGCATAAAAGCTGGCATTTACTTACGCAATATGAAAGCTTTACCATATTAATTATGTAAGAGTAACAACACCACAAGACTGTCAAAACAAACAAAAATAAATAACTGAAACCTATTCATTAAATAAAAATATAATACGACGCTTACGGATTTAGATATATAAGTTCAACTACTTATAGACACAAGTCATGTAAAATGATTAAGTATTAATACAAAGAGTTACAAGTAAGCTAAGAACAAATAAAATTTTGCACGTATCGTATCATCTACCATATGTTTCGTTTTATTATTTACGATTCATTTCGTTGAAGTATTAATAAAAAGCAATCACGTTAAAATCTATTTCATACTGAGAATGTTCGAGATACAGTTTCGCTTCGGGCTTCATCGATGCATTGGCTCCTGGACGAAAATGAACAATATTTATTGCTCAGAGCTGGGGCGGAAATTCCTAAGTAATTTATAGTTCAGCGGTACCTTAGCTTACATTGTGTCCACTATTTTGAGTTAGCTCGTAGCTTTGAGGTTTCCTGAGATATTCGATAGCGTTCATAAATGATGCTCACAATCTTACTGCACGTCTTAAGTACAGGAAGATTGTGTAAACAATATTGTTTAGAGGCGTTTTATTTTATAACTTTAGAATCGCAGTGAGCTGAGTTGGTTGGAACTCAACAAAAGGAAAATATACATTACAATTATATACGTCATTGAATAAATAGGTTAGACTACTTATTTTTCTACTATTTTCATATCCATATAAGAACATTGTTATACGGATTTTATTTTTTAATTTAAAGACTTTGACAGTAAATGAAATTAAATGGAAGTCAGAAATTGAAATAACGAATTAAAGTCGGCGAGCTTAGCGGTCTGTTTACAAAAGGATTGCCCCTTCGCACAAACACGAAGCAATTAGTTATACCCATAATTAGCATTCAAATCGCGTCCACCGAGAATAAACATTGATTTTTATTTCCAAAACTGAGGGAGGGCCTGTCGAGAACGGGATTGAGAATACTAATGTGTTCACTTTTGAACGGTTTTTCGCGCCCCGATAGAAGTACCCGACGTTTTTTGCATAAAACATCTCATCAAAGGATTGGTAAGGCACCAGAGTATATTGAATATCAAAAGGTACGGCTAAAGTTTACGGGCATCGTCGGAGGTGGCGCGGTCGCCACCGTAAAAGCCTCCTTAAAAATACACCTTTGATACGTGTTCGGAATAACCGACCGCTTAATACAAAATACAAAATAACGAGACACACCTTCAATCCTTCTCTAATATAAAATTCTTTGGGGAAAATATTTTACACTCTTTAAATATGGATACAATCTCGCTCCACATAGATTGTTATGTTCGACGCTGTGAGGAACGAGCT
>JADANM010005719.1:4052343-4066926 GCA_026213755.1 Eurema hecabe
AGTTTGAAGTCGGTGTATTGTTTGTTAAAAATTATTACATTTTAAATTTTCTGGCCAACGTTTACCGAAAAAAAGAGACAAAATCGAATTGTAACTTCTAACATTTCAAAGCATACAGGCAATTTTAAAATTGTGATTTAAAATAGACAATACTTGTTGTAGAAACATTATTTTTACTGCACTGGAAAAAGATGAAAAACATTACATAACAATTATTGCATAGATTACTTATCAAAGAGATTTAATGTTATCAGGGGGATCAATTATCATATCTCATTTAATTAAAAATAACTAATTACTTACCTACAAAAGAGAAATTTAGTAGCGATTGTAGTCAAAATTGAAAATCAAATTAGAAAACGTCAGCTAAACTGAAAAGTTTGAGATTAGCGTCTGAACGCAACACCAAACTCCAATTTACTTAGACCCCTCTAGAGTTTAATATAACTAAATTCACGAAGAGTGATCATTCTATATGGTATATTGGCGAGATCATGGTTAAAAGGGCAAATTGCATGGTGAATAGAATATTCGTTTGAGTGACACTCCCTTGCCGAATCGAAAACAGAATTCGAAAAGCGTGTCGAGAGATGCAACCCTCCAAACAATACAGCAAACAGCCAGAAGCAAATATTGTCAGAAACGTCAGTTAATATTCAGAGTGTTGTTAAGATGTCTGCTAAAATATGAAAATTACCTTCCGCTACAGACTTGTCTTACTCACTTACCCATTAGAGCCATAAAAGCTTAAAAGACATAATAATAGTATTTAATAAAACAGTTATATTTTGTCTTTAAGCTTGAGAAAGATTTCACGTTTCAATCAATTTACCCGACTCCGTTTAGGTGGTGTTGTGTCCATTCTGAGGCCAGCACTGACACTCAAGTGTTCAAAAATGTTTAACAAGTAAAATTGTTATGTGTTTCTGTATATCTGTCTTACATTCCTTATATTATGAGCGTATGTTTATATAAAAGAACTAATCTAAATAATAAAATAACTAAAATCAAGCTACTTTTATTAACAGCTTTAAAACTAAATAATACTTACACACACTCGTTAAAATAACACATAAAAATGTATTAACATTTTTATATTTTATTATATTAATTATGCAGCAATCTCAATAAAAATCATTTTTAAATGAAAAAAATAAAATAGTAAGTGACGTAAGTTTTTAAGTAGAGCAAAGCGTGCATTGTAATTCGATTAGACGTCACTCGTAGCGGCGGAGAGGTTTCAAACATTAATCGAATTCGGTGCTCGGTAGACGGACGACGTTCCTCCACATTACAGGCTTGAATTTCCCCAGAATTCTCGATACTTGTAACTGGGTTGTTCGATATTTGATAGCAACTCGAGATTCGCTTCGAGTGATGCACCATGTCAAGTGCCACAACGTAGCTATGATGGTCGAATGGACCAGGCGATTGCGTTGATTTTGAGCAACACCTTATTGTCACTCGGTTAAATTTTAAGCGCTTAACAGAACGTAAAACCAATATATGACTTATATATTTTTAAATGTTTGTATTTTTATGTACTGCATATAATTTTGAAATCTCTAACAGGATTTAGATAAAATTTAAAACGATTATCAGCCAATTAACAATTTCGGTAATCTGTTCTGACGTTCTGTTAGCTTAGTGCAAGTGATATCAGTATTATTTTTTTATTCTTGAGTATTTGTATTATATATAAATTCAGTTTTACTTTATATGCAGCTTATCAATAATTTTATATTATTTTAGACCCATTATTCAAACAAATATTATTGTTATTAAAATATTTTAATAGCAATTTTATTTGCAGTATCAAATATTATTTGCAAATAATATTTGATACTTAAACAAATAGCTAAATCTTCGTTTTATATTTAAGATACATGACATAAGGACATCCTCAAATCATAATTATGAAACTCCTAAGCAAAATATGTACATATTAGTCCTTAATAGTATTAATTTATGAGCGTTATGAGCAATATGGAAAATGTGCGTCAGTCATATAGGTACCAGCTTTGTTATTTTATTCTTGAATCTAGAATTTCTCATATGTCTATAACTGGTCCTAAGAAGTTTCTGATGGTATAATTATCAATGGCTTATCAACAGTAACAATCAACTTTTTTTTTAAATGTAACCAAACATAAAATTAAAAGCCGAAACGAAATATTCCTTATGTTATATAAATATGAATCTATGCAACTTGTAAGGCGACACAACATCATTAACAAACCTAGCGCGTATCGAACAATTGCCCATGATTACTCAATGTGCTTGAAGCAGTCGACAATTTTAATTTGAAAACGCAAAAAGCAGTAAAAATAATAATCAGCAAATGCCTATAGCAAGGTTGCTAGGGGAGGCTTATAAAGAGAACTAAGCACTAATTAATGACGTATTGGCAGGTCCCGTTCGGGTTATCGCCCAATAGCAACGCCAATTACATCCCACACTTAGCATAGCGCCAACAATGCTCCGCTAATGACGAGGTATCGTTACTCGTGAACCAAAGAACGCCTCGTGTTTTGTCTGATTCATTATTATTATCGTCTATAAAACAGGATGCTATGCACAAAAAAAATTAAAAAAATTACAGAATTGCGAAGGTTTATCCAAAAAAACATTATTTCATTCAATCCTTATTTGTTCAGCCATAAAAGTGACCTAACCTATGCCAATTGTTCTTATTGGAATTCTTAATAAAAAACTTGTTATATTTGACCTTTACTCTATCATACAACCGAAGAGTTTGTTTGTTAGAGTGCTGGTCTCAAGTACTACGGGTTCAGATTTTAAAAATTTTTTTTAGTAATTCTCTGAAGTACCTGGTGAAAGGTATGTGAGTGAAACCGCAAAACGTGGATACTACATATTAATTTCAGGACGAGTCTACTTTTAAGCAAATTAGTAATAACGACGTGCATTAAATTAGCGCAATAATTGTCGTACCGCCTCGCAGTGACACGACAAAAGCTCATATTTTCAGCAGTCGAAAATATGTAAGCTAATTTATTAACTAATAAAAAAATAATGTTAATGATAAATAAATTGTATTAGTGTTTGTATGTATATTTTTTGTTATAAAGTTAAAGAAAAAATAATATAATATTTGATACACATTATTTTAGTTTTATCGTTCATGGTTTTGATATTCTTCTATGATGCTAAGATCTCATTTATGAACCTTTTTCGTACTATTGTTTTAGCTTCTATATAATCTGTATTTATTGATTTAATAAAAGCGTTGAATTATATATTTATTCCTGATCATATCACTCCTATACACCACAGTACTTTTGTTTTGTTTGAAAACGATGAAAGTAATTGAACAGTTGACAACTTACTTATTAATCTAATAAGATTGTTTACTACTAAAGGACTACGCCTAATCCACTGTTACAAATGATACTGCCATAATTGGTCTTCCAAGATGTGTGGGCGTAATAGAGTTGTATTGTTTTGTCTAGATCTCGTAATGAACAAGATTTAATCAGTAAGCTTTGTTTTAATAAAAATAATTGGACAATATAAGCTCTGTGAGATGTTCTAGATCTAGTGGATTATTTTATACTAAAGGCTGCTAAGGTGTTGGTACTAACTTATTCAAACTAGGCGTTTTTTATTTTTTTATTATTATCATAATACTTTTATTAATCTCCATTGCTCTATGTTTTATAAAATCTATACTTGATTGAGTTAGTAGATTGTGCGGAAGAATTGCGGTGAAGAGTATTGTGCGGATTTTTTGAACGAAATGAAAATTCGTTATAAACTATTTCGATATATTATAATATTAATGAATCTGTATATGTCACAAATAGGAAGTTGTTGTAATAGTTCGTGAAATTCTCAGCCTCAGAAACTACTTATGGTACTTTAAGCTTACAATCCCGAGAGAACTGTGTGTGTTTAAACTAAAATTAGGAGCAAAACACGAATTAAACAAATGAGCGTTCGTAACAGTTTGTTAATCCAATATTGTTCGTCGTTTTGCATTATTTAATATAAATAACAATAATAATTACAACGTAATTAATTAAAACGTAATAGTCTTTAATCGAAGCAGTTTTTGTAAATTTTGTATGTAGGCATTACAAAGCTTTATAAGGACCGCTCGCACTGACGTAGTACCACCACCCTTTTACAGAAATTCCGCATTGGCTGGAGAAATATAATTCGTATAAGATGTCATAGCGTTAGATTCTTTTCCTAATTACTTTTATCTTTTTCCTATTTTTATCGTTAGCGATGTTTTTAGCTGCAATTGTCCATAAACAGATTTTATTCAAAATAACCTCTTGCGCAGTTGCCCACACATATGGAATACTTATTTAAATAAGAATTCTACAAATAATACGTGGATATACATTTCTGTATGTCATGTTTGTTAAGAATGCTCTATCAATAAAATTTTGCTTTGGATTTGAGGTTATTTAAGACAATTTATTTTCCGATTTCGATTACATTACATTAATTAAATATTATGAAATACATGTCTTATTATATATACCTTGAGATATTTATCTGTATATCTACTGGGATTATCTATTTAATTATTAATATAATGTGATAAAAGAACTTTATCCACCCTAAATTGTATATAAAAGTGCGTTCGTATGTAATGCATCAATTCTCTCCGTGATCGTAGTATCGATTTAACTTCATGATGAAGACCTTCCTACTTTTAGCAGCTCTCGCTGTTTTTGCAGCAGCTGAATTTATGGATGACATCCCTGAATACAACACGGCGTTCAATTACATGGAGAGATTCGGTATCCCTGAAGCTGAGAGAATTCGGGCAGCTGAAGAAGAGTTCCTGAAATCCAGGATCGCTGGAGGTGCTCCCGCCAATACTGGACAGTTCCCCTACCAGGTACTTCACCTCACCCACGCCATAGACATATATGCAGTATATGCTTTAAAATGGTAATCAGTTTATCCAATATTTTTACTTAATCTTATAAATTTTATTTACCAACTTTTATAGAAACTATTTTATAAAAAATATTATAATTCCAAATGTTTTAATCAAAATTGTTTTATCATCACTGTAGGCTGGTCTTATCTCCGACATCATTGGCCAAACTGGTCGTGGTGTATGCGGCGGATCTCTCCTAAACGCTAACAGAGTAGTGACGGCCGCTCACTGCTGGTTTGACGGCAGAAACCAAGCTTGGAGAGTCGAAGTTGTTCTCGGTTCATTGCTGCTATTCAGCGGTGGTAACAGGATCTTTTCAGAAAATGTAGTAATGCACGCGCAGTGGAATCCATCCAACATCCGTAACGACATTGCCATGATCCGACTACCATTGAACGTTGGTTTCACAAGTACGTATCTGAAACAATTTGAGTATTATTTATCTATCGTTTAATTTAAGATTTAAAATATTAGGTATTAAAGTTTCTAATATTTCTATAAGATTATAAATAGTATATCATACAACTACAATGCTTATAGCTTTTGTATTGAACTAACTACTAAAACTAATATTATACAATAGATGTCATCTCTCCAATCGCCCTACCTTCTGGATCGGAACTCAATGATGACTTTGCTGGACAGCTTGCTGTTGCTTCTGGATATGGGTTAACTGGTGACAGTGAGTAATTTTTAATGTTTTACTTACTATTTCCGAGCTCACATTGGTAAGTCATATTTTCACCGCCCGCGCAGAAACAATTTTTGACTTTAAAAACGTTTTTATAAGACAATAGTCTTAAATAACTATCTAAATAAATAAATAATATAAATAATAAATATTTTCAGGACATTTATACACAGCGCCATCTAGTTCCAAGCTAAGCCGAAGCTTGTGTTATGGCAACTAGATAACGGAATAAATTACATATACATACTTTTCTTTTGTAAATACATACATACAATACATAGCAACACCCAGACCCAAGAAAAATACAAATGTAAATTACAAATATATTTTTCCGGTGTGGGAATCGAACCCACGACCCATCGCGCAGAAAACAGTTGTGTTACCACTGCGCCAAGCGGTCGTCAAATAAAGTATCAGCTGAATTGTTTATATCAAAAACGTTATTAATATCGCTCTACTCCATTCTTAACCAATAAATAATTTAAGCATGAGCTTTTAATTATATTCCGAAGAAGCAATGCTTAGCCTCCTGCTTTACATTACTTGTCAGTAAGTCTATGTTATGTACCATAACTAAATACGTAAGCTTTGTTTAGTACATATTAACCTTCCAATTTCAGACGTCAACATCTCTCAGAACCAGTTCTTGAGTGGAGTCACCCTCTCCGTCATCACCAATAGCGTATGTCTTCTCTCCTTCCCCTTCAACCTGCAAAGTTCCAACATCTGTACCAGCGGCGCCGGCGGCACCAGCACCTGCAGAGGAGACTCTGGTGGCCCTCTTGCCCTCACCAGAAACAACAGACAAATCTTGGTAATTACCTGGTCCTCGTTATTTAGTCCTTGGTGTGCTCTTTGGTTGGTAGTGCTTAGTGATAAACGTCGTGTACAGTACAGGCTACAGACTATAAGACAACATTTCGCACCTTATTGAAATTTTAATATAATGTCACTGCAAGCCTGACTTCAAATATATACAGTATTGTCATAAAATATTTACACAAAAATATTTCGTTTTAGGATGGATGGTACATTGCAAATCAACTAATATTTTATGTTATAAGAATTAATTATATTCCTTTTGCTCAAACCTCAATTTGCACAGTTTCACCCCAACATCATATTATCTTTTCAGATCGGTATTACGTCTTTCGGATCTGCCCTGGGTTGCACCAGAGGGTTCCCCGCTGCCTTCGTCAGAGTCACATCTTTTATGGACTTTATCAACACCCACTTGTAAAAATTTTGCAGCAAATATACTGGTTACTTTATGTTTGACAAATATTATTTTGTTTTTATTTTTCTTTAAGTACACCCTCATCATTCTATCGATATTAATGACATAAGAAAATCAAGCATTGTGATTATAAACCTTATCACTCAAGTAGCAAAATCGGATAACAAAGAGTCTACTGTCCAGATCGCTAAATAGTTGTAATAATTACGTTGGTGTATGTGCATAATTCTAATCGATTTTATCATATTATGGATCTTTAAAGATACAACAAATTAAATATAATAATATGACACATTTATACGTACTTTGATACGTTCCTAGTTAAGTGATACACGAGCTCCTTAATCCAAATATTGTTATATATTATATTTTTACAGAGATTATAAGATATCCAGTGAGATCGTATTTTTACGGTTTCAAGAAGATTATATTTATTATGTTTCTAAATAAAATTATGAAAGTGGTTGGATGAAATCAAGTTCGAATAAATTAATTATATAAAAATAGTTGACTTTGTAAATATAGGCATGATGACAAAATATGAAAATTAAAAATAATTAGTCGGTCTCTTGGATAATAAAACTAGTATAATGCCCTTATCTTTTGCTTTGTCAAAATAACAAAATAGCTACTAGGTACTACTTAGCTACTTAGATACTTACGCATTGAAGTTACGTCCTATATCCTTTTTAAGTCACACGGTCACACCTGACAAAACATGCATAGAAGTGAGGACATGCGAATTTCATATCAATCCTTAAGGTTTTGAAAAAGTACTTAGAGTTCACTAACGTGGAATACTGAGTAAAGTGAAGTGGAAATTGTTGAGAATGATTCGAAGTTCTATTTTATGTGTAGCCCGACTCAGACTACAACTACTCAGTCAACTTTAATTAAATTTTAATTTTACTTTTGAACGGTAAATAAATACCTTGTATAGTTTTTCCTAATTTAAAAAAAGACACGCTCAATTGAATTGTAGTTTCACTAAAAAATTTTAACACAAAAATACGATTAGTTTTATCAATGAAGAACGTTGTAATCTAAGTAATTAAGCACATGACACATAGAAATTATTAAATCCGCTTTATGTCATAATGACTGAATTGATCAACACGATTTTTCAATAAATGATGCTAATCATAATAAGTGTAAATGAATTTTGCAAAAGATATTTTTATTGAAACAAGAACTTAGACTTCAAATTATTCTGAAATAAAGTAAACAAACTTTTATTCCTACTTATTAGATTAAATGTACATTGGCGAATTAAACAATTTACACGACAGGTTTATCTTATCATAGAAAAATTTTTACAATCATAATTTTTTGATATTTGGCACCGCCTTATCTAAGAAAATCAATAAAAGGTAAATAAGAATTTAGTAAGTTACAGACGCAATTCAAAATGCACATAATTAATACATTACTACTTGTTTTCATACCTTTCGCATATGCGGGAGATATAAATCCCATAACCCATACAGCATATGGGTACTTTACTCGGTTTGGGATTCCAGAAGCGAAAAGAATCCAAAAATATGAAGAACAGATACTTAGTAATCCTGACTCACGGATTATAGGAGGCGTTCCTGCGGCTCTTGGACAATATCCGTACCAGGTTTGAAAACTACCGTTACTATTAAAACTTTTATAAAAGAAGAAAAATATTTTCCTTACATTATCCATATTTGTTAATTTCTGAAATGATTTAATAATGTAATTGTTTTCTTGGAATAGGCAGGTCTGATTAGCGATATCATCGGTATTGACGAACGAGGAGTGTGCGGAGGAACTCTGATTAGTACAAACAGAGTATTGACGGCTGCTCATTGCTGGAATGACGGCACCCACCAAGCGTGGAGGATAACTGTCGTGTTAGGCTCAGTGTTCTTGTTCAATGGAGGGACCAGATTACAGACCAGTGTCATAAGGACGCACCCTCTTTGGATCCCTTTGCTGGCCCGTAATGATATCGCCGTAATTCACTTGCCTACGACCGTTCAGTTTTCTGGTAAGTGAATTTTTATTTATACAAGAACACCAACAAGCGGAACGACATTCATAAGTCATTTTACAGTTTAGCATCAGTAATGAGTTGTTGTTGTTTACTTTATACGGTTCGCAAAATATTATGTAATTAATAAAGTATCCTTCGTAATCTTTTAAATATTCTATAATAGTATCCTCTCAAATTTTCAGCAACAATCGCACCAGTTACTCTGCCATCTGGTTTCGACGTTTTAAATACATTCGCCGGTGCATCTGCTATTGCAACAGGATTTGGTATCACATCCGATGGTGGGTACAGTCTGTTATTCAACAATTATATTTAATTTGGTAACAATAAAAAAACAAAAGGAAACAGTTCTATTTGTCCTTCTCGTCTTAGTATGATTATAAACAACTCACTATTTTTTATTTTTTTGTTTAGGTGGGTCCATCACGCTGAATCAATCCTTGAACCACGTGAGGCTTAACGTTATTACAAATTCGGTGTGTTCTTGGGGCTTTCCACTGATCATCCAAGATTCACATATTTGCACCAGTAGCCTAGGTGGAAATAGTGTCTGCAGTGGTGACTCTGGCGGCCCTCTTGTCATTGAGAGAAACGGTGAACATGTTTTGGTCAGTACTGATATCTCCTAATGGAAATAACACCTTTTTCTATAAAACAGTTTGATTTCTAGTTTTTTTCAATTATATTATTTGACTTGTATACAGTAAGCTTCCATGTTTCATAAGCAATTATCAATATAGAAAAATATGTAAAGGGTTTTTGTCACTTGGTTCCAGATCGGAGTGACGTCATTCGTATCCATACACGGATGTGGAATCGGTATTCCTGCAACCTATTCGAGAGTCACCTCATTTTTGGGCTTCATAAACGAAAATATATAATTTTTACCATAATGAATTTTTGATTTCATTTTATCCCTTTGATTATAAATATTTTAGATTCTTCAAACGATTAAAAATAATATCTTTCTATATGAATTACTTAATTCTCGAAATTATATATTATCAAACTGATATTCACTTACCACCGTTTACAGAACCGTATTTTTTACATACATATTAACCAAAACTTGTTTTGAATGAAATCAGGATTAAATTTATCTAATCAATACTACATAATTATTATACGTATAGTGAGTTATGTGCCAATAATATTTACCCCATCATTTATACGAAGATTTTAATCATTCATGATAACTTTAACGTTTACGCAAAATTACTATAAAAGGAAGAAGTTGCAAATAATGGTATTCATTCTATATAGAATTATGCAGGTGCTAGTAGTTTTGTTAGTCGCTCTTATGTCCTTCGCGCATGCGAGGGACTTACCACGCACACCTAACACAGCCTATGGATACTTGGCGAGATACGGTGTCCCTGAAGCAGAAAGAATCCGCAAGGCCGAAGAAGCTTCTTTAGCATCTAGAATTGTCGGTGGCGTACCAGCGGCGCTTGGTCAATATCCTTACCAGGTAATATACCTCTTATTCTTCGGCGTGTCACTCTTAACAGATTGATCGTCGTCATCTTGTCACCTTATTCATAGCATCTTTTACAATGCCCTCCTTTTGTTGTAATTTCTCTATGACCGCTGTCCTTTTGAATCTGTTACTCATGGTTCCACCTATCGCCGTCTCTATCTGATCCGTCAATCCTATAGATGATATCGTTCCCGTGGTCTGACTCCTTTAACCCTTCTCTGCATTACCAAGTGTTACAAAGTACGTTAGAATGGGTTTTTCTGCGGTAATAAGCAACGGCTTTGATATATAACTGTTATTACTTATTGACGAATAAAGTAAAATCAAATTTTCTACGAAAATTTAAAAGTATAATCCAAAAATATTGGGAATGATTGATGAATTATGATAAAGTTTCAATTAGAAATTAACGCACAATTGTAACATTTTTAATTGTTAGAGTGGCTGTTTCTAAGTATACGAGTACTTAAAAAATATATTTCCTCCTTGATTGCTGAATTTGTTATCTTATATGTGACGTCATTGCTAATCTCTTTAATAACTGTATCATGAATCAATTGATTAAGGATAACATTATTTTATTATTGTTAAATTATCTATTTTTTTAATGCACAGGCTGGATTAATTTCTGATATCATCGGACTGGACGGCAATGGTGTGTGCGGTGGATCACTGATATCATCTAACAGAGTGCTTACAGCAGCTCACTGCTGGTTCGATGGCGTCAACCAAGCCTGGAGATTCACAGTTGTTCTCGGCTCTGTATTCCTCTTCCAAGGAGGCACCCGAGTTCAATCCAGCGTTGTTCAGATGCACCCTCAATGGTTTCCACTTCTTGCTTGGAACGATGTTGCTGTAATTCACCTAACAAGTGCTATTCAATTTTCTGGTAAACATTTATTTTCTTCATATGTAATAATTTAAGTTTGAACAAATTGGAAAGAGAAACAAGCGTATATATAAGCGTATATATAAGCGTATAAATAAATAATTTCCATTGCAGCCAATATTGCTCCTGTAGCTTTACCAAGTAACTCAGAATTACAAGAAACGTTTGCTGGGGAACAAGGTCTTGCATCAGGATTTGGAATTACTGTTGACGGTATATATAAAACCCTTATACCATATATCATATGATGTCAGAAGCGTAAATTCTTAACTTACAATAAAGAACCTGAAACAAAGGAATCAACACTTAGACTAATTCTTTGGTTTAGCAACTCAATTTTAAGTAATGAAACATTAACTATGAAAAATAAATCATCATTTATTTATTTTCATATCATTCGTTAACATATCTTCAGTCTGCAGCGTCACTTCCGAATGTAAATCATTATGAAAAAAATTCTAAAATTTTTATATAACTAATTGAAATTGGCAACATGCTTATTTTGCTTATGAAAAAGCGCTGTCTTAAAATAACACAAAATATTACGAAACATTAATATTTGTGCCTGTACCTGATGGAGAAAAAGAGTGATAGGAATGTATAAAAAAACAGTGATTTATATAAAAGAAACGATATTATTACTTAAACGATGATATTACTTGCAGGCGGTGGTATTTCCTTGAGCCAATCACTGAACCACGTCCGTCTTAACATTATTACGAACTCAGTATGTCAACTGGTGTTCCCTCTCAACCTCCGAGACTCCAACATTTGCACCAGCGGTGTGGGAGGCACTAGCACCTGCCGCGGTGACTCCGGTGGTCCTCTCGTTGTTGAGAGAAGTGGTAGACATGTTCTGGTCAGTATATTGTAACTCAACTTATGTGCTCCAATTAAATTTAACATATTCTGACGGCTATTCAATAATGGGTACAATTTTTTTTCCAAGGTCATTTGGGAGCTTTGTCAGTTAGTAAATTATATCACAAAAATAGTTCTAAAGTTTAATTTAAACTCTTAACGTAACTATTTTCATTTAATGTTAAAATGTTTGAAGGTCGGTATAACTTCGTTCGGAGCTCCCGCCGGTTGCCAGGTGGGTTTGCCTGCTGCCTTCGCTAGAGTAACATCCTTCATCGATTTCATCAACAGCAATTTGTAAATAAAATGCTACTTTTATATCTTGTATATTTTTTGTTATTAGAGAATACAATATATTCGTTACAACCTTGGTTTTATTTTGTTTTATAAGAAGTGTTTAGAGGATATTATAAGATCCCCACACCACTATCGAAAGAAAAAAATTACCTACAGAATTAAGGTTCCTGTAGCGACCTAAGTATATTAAATGTCAAAACGTCAACTTGACGTTTTAGTTGATTATACAAATTATTATTATACAACTTCTAAGCATCGAACTATTGAGTTCTACAGCTAGCCATTAAGTTGTTCGACTGGTCGAGGATTATGAACGTAACATTTTTAACTTATTTAAGTGGACTAAACTTACGTGATTTATCCACGGACCTTATCGTACTTACGTCTTACTAAGACAGTTCTGTAGCATCATAAAGAGCTAATTATTAATTATGAAAGAAATTGGAATTAAAATTATCTAATCTATATAAAGATTAACCAACAGTTGCACAAGCTGAGTTACACATGATTTGCTATATTATTTTTCATTATCCCATTTTATCAAGACTAATTATCTTTTAAATAGATAACTTTAACGTTAGTACAAGCTCACTATAAAAGAGGTATTTTACATGTCCCTGTATTAATTTCATTTAGAAAAATGCAGCTACTAGTAGTTTTGTTAGTTGGTCTAATGTCCTTCGCGCATGCGAGGGACTTAGCAGCTCCACCCAACACTGCTTACGGATACTTGGCGAGGTACGGTGTCCCCGAAGCAGAAAGAATCCGCAAGGCTGAAGAAGCTGCTTTAGAATCTAGAATTGTCGGTGGCGTGCCAGCTGCGCTTGGCCAATATCCTTACCAGGTAATTTACATTCATTATATGTATGTTAATTATAATAAGTCTATAAATATAATCTTACTTTCACAGCAGGATATTGTACGTACGTCATATAAAATTCAAATAAATGATTACCAGAATAATATTGTACTACTACAGTTGCTTTTTTAGCAACAAATATATAGATATTGTTCCATTACAATGTAAAAAATATTGTTAATTTAAAAATAAAATATAATCTCTGTAGACAATGAAAAATAACAATCACAGTACTAACTATTCCTATAATCACTTAAATATAAGAATTGAGAGATAAATTTGATTCAAAATTATGGTAAATTTACCAAACAGGTCTTGATCTATCTTTGACGTAATAGGTAATCTTTAATTTATTTTTTAATAAATCACATAAGATCAATAAAATTGTCTTTTGTTCCAACAGGCTGGCTTAATATCCGATATCATCGGTCTGCAAGGGAACGGTGTGTGCGGTGGATCACTGATATCGTCTAACAGAGTGCTGACAGCAGCTCACTGCTGGTTCGATGGCGTCAACCAAGCCTGGAGATTCACAGTTGTTCTCGGCTCTGTATTCCTCTTCCAAGGAGGCACCCGAGTTCAAACCAGTGTTGTTCAGATGCACCCCCAATGGTTCCCACTTTTCGTCCGTAACGACGTGGCTGTAATTTATCTTCCAAGTGCTATTCAGTTTTCTGGTAAATAAAACTCGTTTTTTTAATATTATAAACATAAAACAATAACTACGTCTACAATTAAAGGTGACCAAGATGTATTGAAACGTAAATAAAGTTTAAACCATTTAAAATATCTATCACAACACCTTTTATTATATAAATATAATAGCATTATTTATTTTTCAGCTAATATCGCTCCTGTAGCATTACCAAGTAACGCAGATTTACAAGATACTTTTGCTGGTGAACAAGCTATTGCATCAGGATTCGGGATTACTGCTGACGGTAAATTTAATAATCTTATTATTCCAATGTCATTGAGACCACAAGATACCATGACGGCTTGCAGTTGGAGCAGCATGTAATCTTACACTTGAAAATCCCTAAGTAAAGAACATAAAATACGTTAGAATAGTCCTAGAATATGATATATAAGTATTTCAAACTCCATTATCAACATTTTATGTATTAGTTGAATCGTCCTTATTATATTTTCGTTTATTTAGTCTAATATATCCTAAAAATAAGAAATTACTTGCAGGTGCCGGTGTCTCCCAGAGCCAATCGCTAAACCACGTCCGTCTTAACATCATTACCAACTCAGTATGTCAGCTGGCGTTCCCTCTCTACCTCCGAGACTCCAACATTTGCACCAGCGGCTTGGGAGGC
>JADANM010005719.1:4066936-4078125 GCA_026213755.1 Eurema hecabe
TACTGATATAATAAATTCGAAAGCAACTCTGTCCGTCTGTCTGTCTGTCTGTCTTTTCTTTCTGAGGCTACTTTTTAACTGGAAAAAGGGGTTATAAGGGGGAAGGGGGTCAAAGTTTTCTATGAAAGTTCGCGAGGACGGAGTCGCGGGCAACAGTTAGTTTTTAATTAATTAAACGTTTATTATAGGTTGGTGTAACATCATTTGGATCTGCCTTTGGATGTCAAGTTGGTATGCCCGCAGTCTTCGCCAGAGTCACATCGTTCATTGATTTTATCAGCAGCAATCTATAAATAAATATCTAATATAGTTACCTGTACGTGTATTTAATTGAATGTAAATAATAAAATAAATTGTTATCGTAAAACGCAGATTTACTTTTTGTTGTCTACACACTCGTTTTTTTTAAAGAGTAAAGTTAACAAATACCTGTAAGTCAGCAATAAAATTAATATTCTATACTTAATATCGTTGAATAACAACATCCATATAATAAATGCTACAAAATAATTAAAGGCAATGTCGATAGCAGAACTATTTGCCTTATTATATTACGTATCAGTTTTGTCATATCATCACATATTACGAATTATATTGGATTGGCTACTGCCACTACTACTACACTGCTACTGCTACTGCAAAGACAACATTTACACATAGGTAAACTTGTCAAATCATCAAACATTAATTATGTAACAAGAAATTATTAAAATCTATAACTGAAGCTAAATAAATAAAACATTGAGGCCTTGTGACCATTTTACTATAACTATACGTAAGTACCTACTTTTCAGAGCTCAATATATCATTCAAATTTATTTTGACCATTAAGTAATAGGCGCACTATTAATAATTATTACACTTTATCAAATGTTTGATATCTGTAATATTAAAAATCATTTTATATTATTTGGATTATCCAAGATTTAGTAGAATTCTATCTAATCATCAATCAAACAACAACCAATAGTAAAACAATTGAAAGCCTTTGTCCTACTATTTTACTATTACACACTTATCAGGACTAATCTTTTAATTTTTAATTGATAAGTTTTAGCACTGAATGGGTATATAAAGTGGGTTTTTGCAATGGTCACAATCAGAAGCTGAAATATGCAGGTGCTAGCAATTCTCTTACTTGGGCTCGTGTCCTTCGCGTGTGGGTTGGAGGGGAACTCTGAGTCCATCACCGCATATGGGTACTTGACGAGATTCGGTATTCCCGAGGGAGAAAGGATCCGTAAAGCAGAAGAGGCTGCGCTAGCATCTAGAATCGTCGGTGGCTCTCCAGCTCAGCTTGGACAGTTTCCGTACCAGGTATGATCATATCAATTATTTTCATCATCATTACGTAGTATAAAACGAAGTCGTTTTCTTTTATCAGTCCCTATGTATGCTTGAATCTTTAAAACTACGCAATCGATTTTCATGCAGTTTTTAATAGTTAGATACATACATGGTTTTATATAATATACATTTTTAACGATTTGTTGTCATTGTGGAATTTAATCATGAACATAGGCATCGTATTATATTTAATTGTAGATTTTTTTCTAAATAGAACACACAATGTATAATATGTATGGTTTTTTTAGAATAGGGTAGTATGTTCTTATATTTCGAATCTTAAACATTTCTAGAAAAATCGTGTTTACAAAAAGCTTAATAAAAAGGCCAAATCCATCCAGATTTGTACACATTTATAATGCAGCCTTACAAACTCTCGCATTAGTATAAATAAAATAAAAAGTGCATCTACAAAAAACATACCTAACTTGTTTTTTACGGCGTCGTATAAATAAATAAAAAATAGTGATTGCTATTGTTATTTAATGATATGATTCTTAATGATTTGGAAATACCAGATTTAAACAAATTATCTGATACGTAACATTATTTGTTACTCTAATCACAGCACGTAAGAGATAATTAAAATTATCCAATTTCAGGCTGGTTTGATCGCTGATATCGTCGGTATAACCGGCAGGGGGGTTTGCGGAGGATCCTTGTTAACAGCTAACAGGGTGTTGACAGCTGCTCACTGCTGGACTGATGGAAGGAACCAAGCATGGAGATTTACTGTAGTCCTTGGTTCTGTATATCTCTTCCATGGAGGTTTAAGACTACAATCTAGCGACGTCCGCATGCACCCAAGATGGTTCCCGCTGCTAGCCCGTAATGATGTTGCTGTCATTTATTTGCCACAAGCGGTTCAATTTTCAGGTAAGACATTTTTCTAAAAGGCTGGCAACTCAGCGCAGAGCTGTCCACCTCCAAGACTATTCATTAGCGGTGATGATCAGTTTCGATAGGCGGCTCGTATGTTATAAGAAAGAGACATTAATAAATTAATAAATAAAAGATAATTAATTTACTGTATAGGTATGTATTTATCGCTATACAAAATTAAATGAAAGAGTTATATTAGTTTTTTATTCAACTTGGACTAGTTTGCTATTAGCTCAACTCAATAACTGCTATTAGTTGTAATTTACACTCAAATAATATGCCTTTAATACATTCAATTTAACATTTTAGCTACCATCTCCCCCGTGGCTCTTCCAAGTAACGCTGATTTACAAGAAACCTTCGCCGGTGAAGAGGGAATCGCATCAGGATTCGGAATAACCGCTGACCGTAATATAACCTACCTTGTATACCTAAACAATTTCTTAAGTTTTTACGAATAATTATAGTATATGGAATAAATACTATTAATTTCGTATACGAATTTGAGTGATACTATGACGATGGTGGTCGTTACAAGCTCCAAATTATTTACAGGTCAAGGCATCTCAGACGACCAATTCTTGAGTCACGTTCGTCTCAACATAATAGCCAATGATCGTTGTGTTTGGGCCTTCCCTCTTCATGTACGCGCCTCTAATATTTGCACCAGCGGTCGTGGAGGAGCAAGCATCTGCAGTGGCGACTCCGGCGGCCCACTTGTTGTCGAAAGAAGCAATGGACCTGTCGTGGTAAGTACATCTTTCATTCATTTACCTTACACAATCCTACTCTCCTACACTACTCGACCCATAAATAAATTCTTTGCCTTCATTTAGTATGTTTAAAAGATCAAGTTTTTATGACGATCATTTATACGATATGTGTAAATAATTGACGTAATTTTTATTAACATTATTTTATACTTTTAGGTTGGAATAACATCGTTCGGATCTGCTTTTGGATGCCAGATTGGTTTGCCAGGTGCCTACGCAAGAGTGACTTCCTTCCTTGATTTCATCACCGAAAATCTGTGAACTTACACAGTGTAACGATGTATTTCAATGTCGGCAATAAAAACATTTCTTACCTAGTTTTCATTTTATTTACACCTTTTTTTTAGATATTGAGTTATCAATCGTAACAATATCTTTTAAGAGTAGATATGACTTCAGATAATCTTGATGTAAGCGGTTATGATATATAGTGATACTTATATTTGAACTTAGTTCTCGATAACGGGGCAAGTCGCACGTAACTCTATTATTAGATTATTGACTTAGTTTTTCGATTGAATAACGCTAGAAGTAAGCGTTGATCGGTCATTTAAAAGAACCTTTATTGTGGAATTATCCAAAATGATGTTAATATCACTACTTCTAATTTTTATACCTTTTGCGTATACGGAAGATACAAATGTGCAATCTTACACAGCGTTTGGATATCTTAAAAAAATTGGTGTTCCTGAATATGAACGGATACGTAAAAGTGAAGCTATGAACAAAAATCCCACTAGGATAACTGGTGGTGTTCCCGCCGCTTTAGGACAATATCCCTATCAGGTAAAAAAAGTCTTCCAAAATAGCTTCACTCAAAACTTAAAAGTGGAAGTGGTATTCATAACACTGATTATTTTTTCCTAAGTACTTAGTACGTAAGTATAGTACTATAGGGTACTACGAACATACATGCATAAATAAGTAAATCCCTCGCCTGATGGTTTGTTACGTTACAGCAATTCCAAGCTAGAGACTTATTCACTTTCTTCGTAGGCTGGACTAATTTCTGACATCGTTAACACAACTGACAAGGCGGTTTGCGGAGGTGCTCTCATAAGTGCAAACAGGATATTGACAGCTGCTCATTGTTGGGACGACGGAGTTAATCAGGCATGGAGGTTTGAAGTAGTTCTTGGTTCTGTATATCTGTTCCAAGGCGGTACAAGGATTAAAACTAGTGCTGTTCAAGTGCACCCATCTTGGCAACCAAATAGTATCAGGAATGATATTGCAATGATTTTCTTACCAGAAGCCATCCCATTCTCCGGTATGAAAGTCAATTTATTATAGCATTACAAAATATCAATATAATTTTATTTAACATAGTTAATTTTGTTATTCCCAAACTATAATAAGTAACAGAAAATCCTTGAAAAAAGATAAAGATAACCAATATTATGCCGCATCGCATTAACCTGTAGCGACCGCTGGGAACCCCCACAAACCTTAAAATAAATTTTCTAAGAATAAATATAAACATTTTCCACCGACAGATACAATAGCTCCTGTTGGTTTACCGAAAGATGCTGATGAAGAAGAGACGTATGCTGGTACCTCAGGCATCGCAAGTGGCTTTGGAGTAACTGTGGACGGTAATATGTTGCGTAAACGTTGTCCTTTCCTTATCCAGCCTGGATAAAATAACATGCATGGAAATAAATATCAATAATTTCCACTTGTTTCAGATGAAAACGTCACCGAAAGTCAATCTCTTAACCACGTCCGCTTAAATATAATAAGCAACTTCGTGTGCTCTTTAGCTTACCCCTTCTTTATAAAGGAGTCTAATATTTGTACTAACAGCTGGGGTGGAGCAAGTCCCTGTAGAGGAGACTCTGGTGGTCCTCTCGTAGTTGATAGTACTCACGGACGAATCTTGGTGAGACACAGCGTTAAGTTATAGTTTAGAATATACCAAGACTTGAATAACTAGTAATAAATAAATGTAATAATTCCTTTACCTATTACAGATTGGTGTTACTTCATTTGGATCTTCATTCGGCTGTGAATTCGGACTGCCAGCTGTATTTAGCAGAGTTTCATCATTTTTAAGTTTTATAAATGAAAACCTTTGAATAATATGAAATGTTTTGGCGGAATATTTGTATTAAATGAACTATTTATGGATGATGATATTATGTATTAATATATTTAAATACTGTACTATATTTAAACGAAATAAAGACTAGCTTTACATTAATGTTAATGAAATATATTGCATTTAAAAGATTTCCTTGTGTTTCAAAATTTTAAGAAATAATATTTTAAGGAGGGTAATTTATATTTCCTCATAATATAAATTCGCAAAAACTAAAAAGTCTAACTAGCTAATACTAGTCTAACTACAGTCATTTACAATAATATTCTAATAGATATGTTATAACCGAAACCGATAGAAAAGAGATGAAATGATAAAACCAACCAAAAAAAAGAGATATTTAGTTTTGTCAGTTGCGCTTCAATGCTCCGGCAACCAATCACCTTAAGTAAGACGTCCTAATTCGGATGTTTTTGCGCCCTCAAAATTTTGCGCTTGAAGTATATCTTTTTAAGTATATATTATTGGTCATTTAGCAACGATGAGTTTAAAGTATTTGGTCGTAACGGCCGAAAAAAAAATTATATGTATTTTATACAATTTAATATTATTATGTTTCATTATTACCATATTATAAACTTTTTATACATATTAAATATGAATAATCTACTTTTAAAGCATCATTTATTATCTGCATATCGTATACTGACAGCATGACGGAGTATTATTTTGACAGCTAACAGAAATCTTACTCGTTCATCGTTTGCTTGCATTGTAAATTTAGAAATTGTAATATTGCTGTTTTCACTGTTACTACTTCACAATGGAAGAAATAGGAATTATTCTTCCCGAAAAGGTTAAACATGTGTTATATGTATTTTGTAGATACTGTCCTTAGTTTCTTAATTTTTTTAATATAGTTTTACATTTGTAGGATGACCAAGTTACTGATACAAAAGGTTTGGCTTTTACTGGCCCTCAATCGTTCGAAGAACTTGAGTCAGAAGACTTATACACCAAATACAAGGTATCGTATATTATACAAAGAAATGGTGATAAATTATTTTATACCGTGTCCACTTTAAGAGCAATAAACATTTGTCTTTAAAAAATTTACAGAAGCTACAGCGTATGCTAGAATTCTTGGAAGTTCAAGAAGAATATATAAAAGATGAACAAAGGAATTTGAAGAAAGAATATCTACATGCTCAAGAAGAAGTTAAAAGAATACAGTCTGTACCACTTGTGATTGGTCAATTTCTTGAAGCAGTTGATCAAAATACAGGAATTGGTAATTTTTTTTATCATAAGCAGATTATTTTTTGTATTTAATAAAAGATGGCAAATCATACGAAATAATCCCTTACTACTAATTCTTTACAGGAGTAGTTGGTTGCTTAGGGTAAAATAGAAATATAAAAAATATTTAAGATAATGAAACTGTTTTCAATATTAACTCAACACTTTTTCATGTACTAAACTCAATATTATTCATTTTTTCAGTGGGTAGCACAACAGGATCAAACTACTATGTCAGGATTCTGTCTACAATTGATAGAGAACTGTTGAAACCATCAGCGTCAGTGGCTCTACATAAGCACTCTAATGCACTTGTGGATGTGCTGCCTCCGGAGGCAGATAGCTCCATTTCTATGTTACAAGCAGGTACAAATATCTATTTACATAACAAGTTATTACTTTGTAAAATAATATATCAATGAGAATACAGACATTGCTAATAAGTATTTAAGAGAAAACATCTAGAAGTCTTCATTATTTCAATATTTCAATAATTTAAACAACTGTTTTGTCTGTTTATGAGATAGTTAGCTTGTTTATTTTAAAGTTATTAAAGGTACAAAACATATTATTTCCCAGAACAGATCTTTATTAAAAGAGATATGTCTTTAATTTACTCCCAGATGAGAAACCTGATGTCCAGTACTCAGATATAGGAGGAATGGACACTCAAAAACAGGAAATTCGTGAAGCAGTTGAACTGCCTCTGACTCATGTGGAGTTGTACAGACAGATTGGTATTGAGCCCCCAAGAGGAGTGCTTATGTACGGGCCTCCAGGTTGTGGTAAAACTATGTTGGCTAAAGCTGTGGCCCATCATACTACAGGTATGAATTTGTTGAAATTATTATTGAAGAAACTGAGCATGTTCTTGGTTATTAATAATCTAAAGTCTAAATGATGATGTCCTATCTCAAATATCAGGACTTATTATAAAAATACAATAATGTACTTTTTATTCTGGATACTTTTTATCCAGTTTTAGTCTCATACAATGTAGTCTTTGTGTTATGACAACAAGATAACCAATAAATTCCATGAATATACTTTAAAAAATTGTTATAATAATTTATAATTAAATAAATATAGTACTGATTTATTTATTTTACTTATGTTACAGCTGCATTCATCCGTGTGGTCGGTTCAGAGTTCGTACAGAAGTATCTCGGTGAAGGTCCTCGTATGGTGCGTGATGTGTTCCGTCTAGCTAAAGAGAACAGCCCAGCTATCATATTTATTGATGAAATTGATGCCATTGCCACTAAAAGGTAACAATTAATTATTGCCACTTAGCCAAAGTATAATACTGCATAGCATGGATAAAATAGATCAGTAAATTAAATATTTATTTATTTACCATATTTTTATTATAGATTTGATGCCCAAACTGGTGCTGACAGGGAAGTGCAGAGAATCTTACTTGAACTCCTTAATCAAATGGATGGTTTTGACCAAACAACTAATGTAAAGGTGTGTAATTAAAAAACTTTATATTTGATCCTTAATGAAGTTTTATCAAATTGGAATATCATCAATACTGCTAAACTATACTTATTATTATTTTGTGTTTATTGTCTGAGTATTCACTATTTGTTTAGGTGATAATGGCCACAAATCGTGCCGACACTCTGGATCCTGCTCTACTGAGGCCTGGTCGCCTTGACAGAAAGATTGAGTTCCCATTGCCAGACAGGTACTGTTTCTGTAATCTTGCATATTTAATATATGTATATTAAACTATATTAGCCCCTTAAGAATTGATAAGGGTCCAAAATTACTCAGCTTAATGCAAATAAACAATCTAATATTACCTCTTAATATGATTATAACAAATTAAAAATACATTTTAATTCACAAATTAATTTTTTCAGGCGTCAGAAGCGTCTAATTTTCTCAACAATTACGGCAAAGATGAATCTCTCCGAAGAAGTTGATTTGGAAGAGTTTGTGGCTAGACCTGATCGTGTCTCTGGTGCTGACATTAACGCCATTTGTCAAGAAGCTGGTATGCATGCTGTCAGGGAGAACAGGTATAACAATTTATTTCAATTTAAAATTAATCAATATATTTTTATAGATACTTATTATCTATATAAATTTGACTATAAATTTCTATCCAAAAATGAGACTTATTCATTCATTCACTTTATAATGTTATATTATATTTTATATTTCGCAGACCACTTACATACAAATGAAAATATTATACCTTCCTTACAGAAATTTTAAATGCTATTTCTATTTCAGGTATATTGTTCTGCCTAAAGATTTTGAGAAGGGTTATAAAAACAATATCAAAAAGGATGAGAGTGAATATGAATTCTACAAATAATTTAAAATTACTTCTTTATCTGTAATTCAATTTAAACTTAAATAAACGATACTAAATAGTATTGATCTGTGTTTCACTACTATACTTTACCCTACTTCTTACCCACCGTTACAGCCGTTAAATCCGCTTTAATTATAATTAGTTACTTCAATAAAATCGGTACAATATCCAAATTCTCCAGACATAGTATAATTGACTAGGCGACTTGCAAAAAATTTCACAATTTTATTTTTGACTTTCGTTAACCAAGTTTTTATAAACACTAATATAAAAAGTAGTTCAGCGTATATATGTTACAGTTAAAACTAGTTTGTAGTTAGAACGCGTTTTCCCTAGTTAGAACTACTTAACGCCTTTGTTAAAACTAGAATTGACTTATGTCTGAATATAATAACGACTAAAGCTTTTAGAGAACATTGACTTAAATTTAGTTGCCAGGATGACAATATTAATTATAAGTAGGTAAATAAAATAATGAAATAAATCAACAGAACACAACCATAAAATTTTAAAAAGAAACCTAACCTAACCTATACCTACTTACCTAAAAGTGCGATGATCAGGTGATGCTTCGCATCCAGAATAAGGTATGATGAACTCTAACATCGGTCGGAACAGTTTTAACTAAATCGCTTCGGGAAATCGCATTTTGTATTGCAGAAACTAGTTTTAACTGATATTATATTCAGTCGATTCTAGTATAGTAGTTATACATATATAAAGAAGATCACCATCTTCTTGCTTATTCTGTGCTTATGGATGTTTATTATGATTTGTGTAAGTATGGCAGTAAATAAGTAATTATCAGGTGATAGATCTAATAAAAATTGTCAGCACACTTAGAGATTAGCCATATTATTAGAAATCATATTGAAAAATAAAACAACATTTGGTTTTATAAATTTATATATTATAACATTTCTTAACAACGTGACGATATTACAATATATTTGGCATATACCTTACAATTGAGTCACAATAAATTACACATCTATTCATCTATTGCTTCTGTTGAGTGAAATTTGTGATGAAACAGTCGAGTGCAAAGCGAAAAAACAAACTGCAAACCGTTAAGGCACTTAATCTATAAGGCAGCAATGTCTACGATTATACTTGTGAATATCAAACGGTAAATCGTTTTATAAAGAAAATATAACTACTCACTTAGTGATTTAGTAACTCAAGGACAATATATTAAACTGTATGTAAAATTGATTCATAGTAATAACTAAAAACGATCTGCAAACCATTTTACTATAAAGGTTAATAATATTAAGTTACTCCTTGTCTCATCACTAATTAAATAGCTATTTTATCTAAAGCTCATATTGACGTAAGACCAATAAAACACATTGGCAAAAATTGCACTGAATTGCATCAATTACGTACAAAAAAATGTCTAAAAACATTTCAATGGAATTGAGCAAATCAATGTATATTTGTATTTGTGTATAAAATTTTATGTTATGTTGTATATTCTATATTTAGCAAACATTATTTTAAGGAAGGCGGATCAAACTTGATTATGAATATGCCTTTAATAAGTACTGAGTAAAAACCTAATTACACAACTAGCTGCTATATGATAGAACATTCAGTCTAAATAGATCTAACATTCTTGCCGTGATTAAGAAAACTAATTTTACATATACAGTAAGTATTCTTTGAATATAATAAGAGTTATTAAGTATTTAACATGATCTTGGAATGTGAATAAAAATATATAGAATATAGAAATGCAAGTAAAGAACCATTCAAATTTTAAATTTATAAGTTATTAGTTTATTACTATATCCTTTATTTCATAGTATATTTATACCAATTTGTCTGTTAATGAGCCTTGATTAGGCACACTTATTCAAATATATTCCATCAAAAACCCTTCAATAATTGATTTACCAATAATTCATGTATATAATTATATTTGCTGTAAAAAGTACAAATATAATGATTTAATAATACTGATTAATTTTTAAATTGAGGCACTGAACCTGGCACTAATGTCTAATCACATTACCCGCTTAAGAAATAATTTATTCAAAATATTTACTACTTAACAAAGGCCTCAATGTGATTTAATTGTTAATTATTAACATTTATTAATAAATGAAACATAGGCCAATGGACGGGTGCACATCTTAACTAACATTAAAAGCATAGTTACAACCTAAGAAAAATGTATATAACCAACAATCTATGGCAAAACAATAATATCGTCAACAATATAAATAACTTTGCAGAAAAATAGAAGTTGATTTATATACTACACACATGTAAAACATACGGAATGAGTCATGAGTCCTTACATAATATGGTGGAATGATGCACTGGTGATTCCTGATACTTAAATGCGAGAAGCCAATAGGGCTAAGAAGTCATAATATGTGTGGTGGAAAATTGTCATGTATAACGTGTTTTTAGTAAAAATACTAAAGTCAAATTTCTACTTGAAATGTGTTGATTTCTTGAACGCGTTTATCTCGTTGACCTGAAAAAACAAAACGTTAATTTACTC
>JADANM010005719.1:4113815-4124102 GCA_026213755.1 Eurema hecabe
TTTGAAAGACAACTACCATTCTGCAGTGATACATATTTGGTCCGAGAGTGTTGTCTCTGTAAAAATTGTAATTAAAAAATAAAATATAAAGTAACAATAATCGGTTTGAACAGTTTCAAACTGGTTTTTGTTTGCAGAAGGACGAAGTGTACCTGAATTTGGTGCTGGAGTATATACCGGAGACCGTGTACAAAGTCGCGCGTCACTACTCCAAAGACGAACAAACCATACCCATTAGTTTTATAAAGGTAAATTTATATTTTATTTATTTCTTATATATAAATTATTCAATTAGTAAAGCTTAATCAAAATCCAATAAGCACGAAGCTACATATTTTATATTTCCGCTATATGAAATATATTGGACGGAGATAAATATAAGAAAAAATTTCCGTTACTTTAGAACCTATTTTTATTCTATACGTACATTATATTTATTAAGCTGAAGAGTTTGTTTATTTGAGCGCGCTCTCAGTAACTACTGGTGCGAAAAGAAAAATAATTCCACTTAATTAAGCTTTATAAAAAGGAAGGATATATTGAATAGTAAAAAAAAAAATGCAACAATTACATGGCCACACCGACTCACATAGTCGAGAGAGAAAGACTTCTCGCGTGAGTTATGGAATCAGCTGATAGCGAACATAGTGGTCTACGAACTGTAGGTGTGTTGCCAGAACTTGAAAATTTCCTTGATTTTGCGTCAACTATGCATAACAAACATAACGTTTAAAACTTTATTACACGGTTATTTCTACACAAAAATGTATTTATTTAATTTTCATCGGAAATGTTTTTACAAAGATAAAAATATTAACCTTCAGGCTCGCACAAAAGTTTGTTAATAGTTCCTGATTAAACAATGCTATAATTCTATCAATAATCACATATACATTTTTCTGAACGCAAAGCCTAAATTTCTTCTTGTTGTAATTAAGCTGTGGCGTCATGAATTTCATGTATTTGCAAGTTTAGAGCTTTCAACGCTTAGCTTTATATAGACACATAAGCGGGTTATAACACGGTGTGTCGGTCGGCAGCTGTACATGTACCAGCTGTTCCGGAGCCTGGCGTACATCCACTCGCTGGGCATCTGCCACCGGGACATCAAGCCGCAGAACCTGCTGCTGGACCCCAAGACGGGCGTGCTCAAGCTGTGCGACTTCGGCTCGGCCAAGCACCTGGTGCGCGGCGAGCCCAACGTGTCCTACATCTGCTCGCGCTACTACCGCGCGCCCGAGCTCATATTCGGCGCCATCGACTACACTACCAAGATTGGTGAGTCGACACTTTACTCTCTTATTATTGTTATTACTAAAATCGATACTGATATTATAAATGTGAAAGTAACTCTGTCTGTCTGTCTTTCCATCATGCTAAAACTACTGAACGAAATTTGGTACACAGATGGTCTAGAGCCTGAGAAAGAACATAGGCTACTTTTTAACTGCAAAAAAGGGTTAGGAAGGAAGGAGGGGGTCAAAGTTTATATGAAAGTCCACGCGGACGGAGGCGAACGGAGCGGGCAGCAGCTAGTATTGTATAAAACAAAGTCGCTGTCTCTGTCCCTATATCCCTACGTGTGATTACATCTTTAAAGCTACGCAAACGATGGTCATGCGGTTTTCATAATAGATAGAGTGATTCAAGAGGAAGATTTATATGTATAATACTACACTAGTATTGTATAATTTAACTAGGCATTCTAGGGTTATGTTGAATAGCACTTTGCAATTCTAAAATCTGCCCCCTTTGTAATATGGTAACGTCTTGCTTAAATTCTACCCATAATGAAATTTAAAATATAGATATATTCCTAAACCATAAAACATTTTATCAGTCATTTATGTATATACTGGTTTGCCTGCTCTTATAAAAAAATCACAATGTATAATTTGAAGTTTTCAACAATTCTTAACATTTCTATGTCCATAATTGATACTGTTGCTAAATTTAAATAAATTTTAAATCTTTACGTACTATTTTATATATGTAATACAAAATTGCCATATAATTATTACTAAGTAGAAATCGAAAAGTTGTGTTCAATAATAACAATTTGTTTGCATGTATCCCGAAACATTGTATACAAATACAGTATATACAAACAAATGCTTGTTTGAATTCAATCGTATTTAATTTACATACATCATAAAGTTATGTAATCGTAATACGAAAGGTATTGCGCGGGCGCACGGTAACCGCGTGACGTCACACTGTAACCACCCACTCGCGACACGTTGACTTATAAACCTCTCCGCTCTGATAATTAACTACTCGTTTATATGCTAAATTGTATATTATCGTTATATTTTAAACTTACTGTAAGGTTGAAATATCTTTGGGTTTTAATACACTTCATAGACTAGAGAAAACCTACGCCCCTTTTTGTATTTATTGCATTGTTTAGTACACTTTAACAAAAACTTTAAAAAATGCCTAACATAAACTTTGCATAAGGAATTGAGAAATTTTTGTTGAGTTGAGATGTCTATAAAATGTAGTATATATGAGAGATATGTAATAATTAATTTAATGAGGATTTGTTTATTTACATGGGCATCACAAATTATATCACGTAATTGTATAAAAAAGTCGCTTTCTCTCTCCCTACATTTATGCTTAAATCTTTAAAACTAGGCAACGGATTTTCAAGTATTTTATATAATAGATACAATGATTGCAGGGGAAGGTTTATGTGTGTAGTTAAAGGATAAATGACAATTTTAGTGATAAGGCCGCCTGTTATATTTCTTCAACTGTGTACACTTTTCAGTCAAATGAATTGTAAAGATAATAAAAAGTAAATAAATAAATGATCGTTTGTGGTACAGATGTATGGAGCGCGGGGTGCGTGGTGGCGGAGCTGCTGCTGGGGCAGCCGATATTCCCCGGAGACTCAGGCGTCGACCAGCTAGTCGAAATTATCAAGGTTCGTTTTATGTACCACATATAAAAGCGTGTTCTTAAACTTAAACAAAGTATGGTTGGTATTCTCAGATTTGACATAATATTTAAGTGAACGAAATCTTGTACATAGTTATATAACGAAATTTCGATAGATTTTTACAACTTAATAATAATTAGTATGTTTTTGTACTTTATAACATGTGGGTAATGTTTGGAAATTCAGATGTGTTCACAGAAGCTTTCATAGAAGATCTATTTATAATCTGTGACTAAAAATGATATTGTATATCCATGATTTTGTAAAGTACTTAATGACATTCTGTTGGATGTTTACAAAATAATAATAAAAATTAGTAATACTACTCTAAAGAGAAGCTTCATAGAATTTACAAACTTTACAAACGGTATTGCTTAGAAATTTTTATTTATGCACAGATAGATTTCATAGAAGATCTATTAATAATCTATGATTTTCATTATTCAGGTTCTCGGTACTCCGACGCGGGAACAAATACGCGAGATGAATCCCAACTACACAGAATTTAAGTTTCCACAAATCAAGAGTCACCCATGGGCGAAGGTAAATAAATTATACTCATACAAAAATCACTTTTATTCAGCATCTAAGAGTTTAATCAATATATTCTAAAGATATACACATATGTATATATAGAGTTTGTAATATTATTTATATGTAATATGTATTATAGGTATACATTCTTTAACATTTCAAAATCATTAATTAAATCTATCACTTCTATCACTATGAACAGTTGTTGACCGTCATATTATTTTTAAAAATATCTCAAAAACATACTCTATTTCATTGGAAATAAAATTTCATTAATGGTGGCGAAAAAGTATAGTAGATGTATACATAGATAGATGGGCACCGTAGCCAGCGATATTACTGGGCTAATGAGTCCTAAGATCTTATGACTCAAAGTGGGGAGCCTCGGTGCAGTGCACCATGTCTGGAATTTGGCTTTGGAGAAAAGTTCCGGGCACTGCATTGGTTATGGGCTGGCGTTGCTTTTACCATCAGGAGTGCGTCAAGCTCATCTCCCCACTTCATTATATAAAAAAAAGTATCATGTTGAGTGTATCGCGTACTTGCAGTACATGTTGCAGCGAATGACGATGCCCCAGGCTGCCACTGACCACCAGCGCATCAGAGTAAGGCACCGCTAACCCTCACTGAGTGTCCATATTTTTAACCAACCCCAAAGAAGGAGGAGGTCTCGCAAATCGACCCTATATAATATGCTCTTATGCTTATCATTGTTGTTCAAGTGAAGTTAACATAAAAATGATAGACTGAAAATTATTTTGAAATTTTTATTATTTTAAACATTATATTCTGAAAAAATCTGGACATTCAATTCCCTATTTACATTTTGTCAAGATCAATTTTGAACTTCTAACTTAGCTATTGCATATTGAATTTTAACTGTATAAAGCTGCAATATTTTTATTGCTCATGAATTAAATTTGACAAAATGTGACCATCCATACTTTGAAAGAATTTGGATAAGATATGACAACTAATACCAGATTGGTTGACGATGTCTTCCACTGCTCATTTTTGTTGGTGTTCAGTGTGCGTACTGGAGTGCAGTGTTTTTATGAAGGAATTAAAAAAAACTATCGTTTCATTTAGTATGTCAAACTGATAAGATGATATTGCATACTTTTTATAAAGGCCTATTTTGTTTTTAGACTTAAATTATTTTATTATAAAAATACACAAAATATTATTATAACTTAGAAAAATTGCATCAAAATCACTATTTTACTTCAGTTGACTATACTTTTTGGAACAGTGAGATAGTATATTAAATTGTATTTATAACAGTCAATTGTATTCTTACAATTAACTGACATTTTACCGTTCGTAAATTTCATAAAGACTTTCATTTTAATCGATTTAACACTGTAAATTTTATTCATAAAATAACTTTGTACATAACGTCACCCCATCGTACTTATATAATGTTCGTTTGCTAACATTTCCATTACAATGTTCTCTAAGCTCATTATTACTATAATTTAATTATAAAAATCCTACTGCGTTGCTTATTGGGATTCGGTTCGAGTATAATAATTTGATGCGTTTAGTGTAACGCGTAATGACTCACAGAGGCTTAACTTCTTTATTGATTAAACAGATGTTTATCAATAATTATGTATCAAATCAAATTAACGAATTTATTAACGTCGTACGGATTTAGCACAAAATGAGAAATAGTAATGGCATATTAAGTTTTATGTATAATTAGAAATGTGAACTGTAAAGATATTTATTTTTTATTTATATTTATGATGAATATCGTTTTCATGTTACAATTGTCTTATTCCGAATTAAAATAATTACACTACTTAAAAAACCAAGAATAATTCTGTAAAATTTGTTAATGTATAATACTTTTTTTTTTGCCCTATTTTTCATTATCATAATTAGATGGCCGGGTTAAATTATGATAAAAGCATCTTCAATTATGTGATTCTGATTTTCCCACGAAGGTTTTTTAACGCAATTTTTGCAATTAAATATCTATTATTTAGCAAAACCGATATAAACATTGTACAAGTGGTGTGTACTGTGTACAGTATTGGTATTATATTGTGTTCGTGTCAGGTGTTCCGCGCGTGCACGCCGCCGGACGCCATCTCGCTGGTGTCGCGGCTGCTGGAGTACACGCCGGGCGCGCGCCTGTCGCCGCTGCAGGCGTGCGCGCACAGCTTCTTCGACGAGCTGCGCGAGCCGGCCGCGCGCCTGCCCAACGGCCGCCCGCTGCCGCCGCTCTTCAACTTCACCGAGTACGAGCTGCACATCCAGCCCTCGCTCAACGACTTCCTGAGGCCGCGCGCCGCGCCCGCCGAGCCCGCCGCCGCCGCCGCGCACCACGACCACCACGACCACGAGCCGCAAGGTCCGCGCCGCTTCCATATATACACTAGCCCTACACCGCGGCTTCACCCGCCTAGATTACGAGTACCAGGATACAAAGTATTTTATGTGTAGTCCAGTCTACATACCAAGTTTCAACTAAGTCGGTCTAGCCATTTTTGCTTAAAAGAACAATAATCATACATACATACATTCTCACAAACTTTCACATATATAATATTATTAGGATAGGATAGGATTGGCTCATTTTTCTTTCTATTTATGTAATTAAAGAATGTGCCAAAGACAAATATATTTTGACATACCTAACCAGACATGCCTATTGTATGTAGTATACAAATCTGTCAACTTCTAATATTATTTAGTGATATTAATTTTATTCATGTGCATTTATTGATGTTTACCGGCAAAGATTTCCATATATTTAAATGTTATAATTGTACGATGTATACATCGTACAAAGCATCATCATCATTTTTATATATTGCACATCATTAGCGTTTTCATATAGTTTATAATAGCACTAAATTAGTTCACATTAAGCCGTCGCGTGTCGCGTACTTGTGCAACTCAAATATATATCTTTCACTATCAGCAGCAGCATTTTACTCTAAGCAACAGCATCCCCAGGTGTACGAACCGTACATCTTTATGGTCCTTCGAGCCGGATTTTTATTTGAATTTTTTTTTGATGATATATAACCAGTTGAATTGGGCTCAAGAAAGGTAGACATTAAAAACTATTATTATCGGTTAATTAATCATGTATGATTAATAAGGGTTGTATAATTATATAAAAAAATTAACAGGCCATATCGATTGTGTTGTACGATATAAAAATGTTAGATGTGTTATTATTTGTAGGTGAGAATGCTGCAGCGAGCGGCACGAGCGGTGGGTCGCCGAGCGCGTCGTAGAGCTGCCGGCCGTCGCTCCCGGCCGAGCCTAGCCGAGCCCAGGCGAACCTAGCCGAGCCCGGCCGAGCCCGTCTGAGCCCGCCCGACCGTGACAACTCCCAATCCTAGACACACTTTCACCCGCAACACGCGCGCGTTCGAACCCTCCTCGCGTTCCACATTCATAGTTTTCGATATTGAATTTGAAAAATGTCTGTCCCTATGAACTACGTAACGTTTAAAAATTCCCGTGTGTCTCTCGTATTCTGTATTAGTTTTTAATTTACACATTGTATCGTATAATTAAACGTGTTCATCGTGTTCCATGCTACATTTTAAAATCAACTGACCTCATTAGATGTCGTCGATGAAATGTGATTCTAGGATTTTTGTATATCACGACATATACTTAGTCACGATTTACACGAACTAGGTTTGTGGATACGCTTTAACCCGGTACGACCGTGCCTGTATCGATGTGAAGCTTTCGTTGTCGACGCCGACATACGAGGCGATTCGTAGGTTATCGAGGATTTGCTAGAAGCGACTGCGTTTCATGCGACGGTAACGCACAGACAGCCCACTCTAGGACACGGGATATACCGAACATAGTCATGGCTGTGTTTAACTTGCGTTCACGTTCATTTGAACACTATTACTCGACGCTGTCCGTGCGTTTCCTGCAAGCTTCGGAACATAGATTGAGAGTCGTTTGTACGCTAATTAGTGATAGTATTTTTTGTGTTGGCCATCGGGAAAAATTTTATGCATAATAGGTGTTTCGGCGAGTAATCGTGTGATACTGTAGTGTAATAATTGTCGATAAAGCTTGAGCTGTCGTAGTCGGTAAGAAGGGTAAATCCACAGTAGATTCTAAACCGTCGCGATGTGATTACTTTGTACTTTTGTAAGCTCAAACGCCTCTGTGTACATACCTATCATACTGGATTTTAATCGCTTTCGATAAACAACGGATCGTAATCGTTTTAATTTGTACAATGCCCGTTGATTTGCTGATTATATGGGATGGACGTCGAGCGTGTGACGGCGGCAACGCTGACACGACGTGACGTCACGAGCTCGCTTCACTCGTAGCAACCATAGACTACTTAGCAACCGTAATTCTGCTTGTGCCGTGTATCGCGTAGGACTTTGAGTAGAGTTAGAATATTTATTGTCGGAACGTATCACTGGCGTGACTTGCGCGAAGTATGCCCACAGCTGTGCATCAGACGGTATATTATATCGCATACATTAAAAGCATACTTGTAAATTTTTATAACTAGCATAAACTGATCTCTCAGGATAATTTTAATTAAATTATATCTCAGAATATTATGTATTTGTATAAACAATTCAAAGGTATCTTAGATTAACAACATGATAGATATTTGTTTATTCTGGCGACTTCTATATTAGATTTTTTATCTTGTGGCGTATCTTTTTTCTTATCCAGCGCTGGATAAATGTATAATGTATTTGATTGCACTATCTGTGTCCTATTGTAATGTCATAGTTTTTCGATAATATTATATTCTATAAATAAATAATCGATAAATCATATTTCTGCTATGTAAAATTCGTCATTGAGAACACGATAAAGTAGTGATTTATAAAGTTATATATATTAAAAGTAAATTCATTGTCATAGTTTTAAGTATTTGGGCAATTTCATTTTGCACTTACGAGTTGGCGTACAGTTACAAATTAGGAAAGGTATTAAAGCCTTTTTATTATAAAGTAATGAACTCTTTTATTCATGGTTTAGAAGTAGCTTTAATTCATAACCTTGGGTGTAATTTAGCACCAAATTTTTCATTAGTAAATAGTAATTGTACAAATTCAGTTGTCGAGAGGCATAATGAATTTCAGAACACAGGTCATGTTCCAGACCTCATCGAGTCACAATCACTTTTTCGCATTTTTATTGACCAGATTTTATTTAATTTTGTATGTTTAATGGAAATATATTATTCGTTTGAATATATCGCGCATCTGATTTGCATGCTGAACCATTCAAAATCCTAATCATTTAATGCTACAGGCCCCGGCCGCGTATATAATACACACTTGTATTACTATTATGTATGTACTAATTACGTATAAATTTCTAGTTTGTTAAGAATATAACGCGCTCGGCGCGAGATTTCAAATCACACATAGTGGAGCTTAGTTGTCGTCCCTAAGGCTATTGATTTGCTGACACACCTTTATAATTCGTGTAAATATATTTTATAATTATTATTATCTTTATGGTATGACTCTTCGAGTAAAGTTAATATTTGGTAGAGGGCGGTTTGCGCTTGCACTTACTAGGAGCGGCCCACGCGCACGCACGCACGGCGCGCTCACGGCGCGGGCGCACGCAGCGGGCGTGCGCCCGCGGGCACGCCGCTCCGACTTCAGTAAGGAGTACGATAGTTTAGATATGCATATTTTATTAAGTCTACCTATTATGAATTTTGTAATCGACGTTGCTTCTAAAGACCCTCTGTGTAAAAAGTTAGACACACTAGTGACCTGATGTTTGAAGTGATGTTATCGTAACATCTTTAACCCATTTAAATTCTCACTTTCACGATTTACGTGCACTTTTACTACTCGAGAATTTTCAGTAATACATACTTCGAAATGGGGTTGACTTATATAAATTATTTAAAGTAAAAGAGTTTTCTTATTACTAGTACTGTAATATTAAATTTAATAGTGAGTGAAATTTGTATTTTGTTTTAATTTGTTTTACTGAATTTGAATACATTGTAACACCCATATCGTTGTTAGTTATGAATGAAAATAACATAATTATAAAAGTAAATATTAAATGAATAGTAGCATGGTTTTTTATTTAACACTTCATCCATACTTCCCATTTTAGTATTAAAAATGTAAGATGTTTTCAAAAACAACTATTATTGATACAACCAATTAAATCTCAAGCTGTGTTGACACTAAATAAAAGCGAATATAAGAAGAACTATAGTGATCGCTATAATAATGATTATAGTGATCTCTTTCAGTATAATAATTAGTGATCTTTTTTTTTAAGTTTGAGCAAATATATCTATTGATATTGATAGGCTTAAAATGTATAATGAATTTATTATTATTTAACTAATATGTTTACAATTAAATGCTTAATTAATGCAAATACCGGTAAACATTGATTCTATACACTAATGTAGATCTTTTTGGGTACTATTAAAGTGGTTATGCATCTTATAAAATTTTATACAATTTACCTTACGTGTTGACTTGTGTTCATCAAATTGAAAATTACTTGCTTGTATATCGCAGTTATCTGTATTTTATATCAGTAACTTATAATATTATACAACACATACATATAGAGAATATTGATACTTTGTAAATAAAATAATGTTCACCCTTTTATCCATATACAACAAAAGCTCATTGAAATCTCTAGAGTTACATTCTCTTCAATTATGTTACAAAATTTGTATTCTATAATCTTGATTCAAAAAGTTTTAACAATGACAGTTCAGACATTGACAAAAACTGACATTAGTAATGTATTAAAGTTGTCAATTGTCATTATCAAATATCAATTGT
>JADANM010005719.1:4148399-4191898 GCA_026213755.1 Eurema hecabe
TGTAAGCTATATCTACGTAACGGGATACTAACGATAATTCGAGATCGCTGAACAATAGAGACAGCTGCTGTATTGGGAGTGGCGTCACCCCACACGCCACGCCCAGCCTCACTCCCAACATTAACATACCCGTGTGAAACCTTTCAACCGAGGGGTCACAAACAATACTATATTGGCAGCTTTTTTCATACTGTTTGTTCCCAACGACCTCTAGTTACAGTTAAATAGACCGACCCTTGCAGATTAACAGAGATTTACTTGTGAGTGTTAGTACATGTCCTACAATTTTGTCTAGTGGTTTTAATATTTATATCAATCAGGATATTTGTGATTGACTTCCTTATTCATAATAATTTTGAATAGGGTTTAGTTTACTGATGTAAACAATATTATTTTTGCGGTTAAATAAAATTGTTTGGCTTACGTACGCCTAAAGTCATGAGATAATTTTGGATACTTTTTCATATAAATTTATTTTACAATACATCAAAATTATCTTCGATTTCTGTATGTGTTTTAAAAAACTTTTATTTTAATATGGGTTCTAGCATTTCCAATAAACTTATGTTTTCTTTTCTTTGTCTTAGGTATTCTTGGACAACAAGCCAGTCCGGATAGCACTTCGCGAGCCTCTGAACTGTCATACGTCGGTCCGTCAGCCACGTCCCCATCCAATGGACGGCACGACCACGATCTCGACCACGACCACGATAACGACCATGAAATCATTGAGCACGACGATGACAACGACCACGACCAACCCACCAACAATGGCGATCCCAATTTAGTACATAAAAAACGAAAACGACGCGTTTTATTCTCCAAAGCACAAACATACGAACTCGAGAGACGATTCAGGCAACAGAGATACTTATCGGCGCCAGAAAGAGAACACCTAGCTAGCTTGATAAGATTAACGCCGACGCAAGTGAAGATATGGTTCCAGAATCATAGGTATAAAACGAAACGGGCCGTGCAAGAAAAGGGTGCGCATGATTTAAATGTCGGTGGCTTAAATTCCCCGCGTCGGGTCGCTGTGCCCGTGTTGGTTAAGGATGGTAGACCGTGTCTGGGCAAGCCGGATGGTCTTCCACCACTCGGTATGTCCCTGCCGCCTTATCAGCCCATGCATCACCAGCCGCCAGCGACCGGCCACGCATCCCAACCTACCGGTTGTTGGTGGTGAGGCTAACTCACGTCATTTCTGTGGAAACTAGTCTTTATTAATAGGACATTATATCGAATATTAGTTTTCTTCGTATATTGTAGTACGTGGAAATGTATACGTGCCAACATTGCGCTTATCTAACTGACTCACGCAATTGGTTCATATGACAACTGATAAGTTAACTTTTAACAGAGAAACGAATGGCATTGAATACGATAAATTTTGCAATCAATTGAATCTTCAGAAATATTCCGATAAATTAATACCAAATACGTAGTTCCCCGGACATATTTAAATATATAAAGGGGTGCTATGTTAAGCCCTGTTCGACAATATTCATTTAATATCAAATTAAATATTCCATTCCAAATACTGAATAAATCTGGCTTACGAAGTGAATAGGTCTGTACCAATTAGTATAAGTCTTCAATGAGAAGCCGTTTTTCTAGATATATTCTTAAGGCTATCGTTGAAAAGACTAAGAATAAATAAGTTCCTATTATGTTATTGGTTCTATTTTAAATAAGAATATTTTATAACAACTGAATATTTCTAAAACTGATCATGTTTGTATCCTTATCGTAGATTGCGACAACTAGCGATCGTCATCCATATTTACTATTTACCATTATATAAGTAATCTTAAAATTGTATTAAGTTCATGCATTCCATTACAGTAGTTTGTAAATGATTAAGGTATAAGGTTTATATATAATGGTCAGATTTTATCAGATTGCAATATTTAGATTTAAGGTGCAGTATTATCATAGTCGAATTAGGTAGAGTAGCTATTTATGTATATTCCAAAGAGAAGTATATTTATGAAAAAGTAAGCTGTAGTCAGTAGAAAAATGTGTAGTAAATCTGTATATTGTGTATATAAAATTGCTGTGGAAATTACATAGGAACTTGCATTACGAGAAATTATAAAGTTTCAGATGTTATTGTTAACAATGTATGTTAATTAGAAGCCGTGTATATTCACAGTATCTTCTTTGTAAAAAGTGTTACATATAAATTATTACTAATGAGTATTAAAGTGATTGACATAAAGAGAGTCTTTTATTACGTCTATTTTTATACTATTAGGTATGTTACCTAGTACCTACAGAAGTGGTTATTGCTTAATATTATTTACTGTTAAATATTGCTCATACGTGAGTATGGTGGCAAGTATAACATTTAACATTTATATGGGGTAAATTGGAATGAGTGATGAAATTGCTTTATGGCGAAACATCATAAACTAAACTTCATAACCTATTGTCCTTGTCTAAAGCTAGAGCATTGCTTTTTTTCCTGTACCTATGATAATACCAAATACACGAGATTTTCACGTTTATTTTTCTTATAATATAATATTTCGACTTTTTTATAGTTCAACGAAGCGCAAATTATTATTGACTTTTTTATACATGTTTTATCATGTGGTTTTTCTTCTAAGTAAAATAGTTATTGCTTCGTACATAAAAACATACATTTTTTTATATACCCAACCATATTTTTACCGCTGAAGTTTTTAAACCTTAAAAGTGTTTTATACCTTAAAATTATTAATAAATATCACAAATAAAACGTAGCCTATGTTATCTTATTTCCAAGAGTACCTATGTGAACAAAATTTCATGATGTTCGGTCCTGTAGTTTGCGTGAAAGCGTAACCAATTTCCCAACTTTCATAATATTTATTGTATTAGTAAGGATAGTCAGACATAAACAAGACTACAAAGAGAGGCTTTTGTGTCCGTTGCTTTATGGTTAAACATAGTGAATCATCAGTCTGCGTCTTTGGTTTTTCACATTTTCTCAGTTCATATTATAAGAAGGCCGACGTTTATTATTTATTACTATTCAATATACAATTATATGGTATAGCTAGGCGTAAATTGGAACGAGGTAGTGTGTGAGTGACCATTGTTTACCGGTTAAATATTTGCTGGTACATTTATCTAATCGGGCTGCCGATGAGATAGCCGACGACCTGATTACTGACACACTTGTTTCATACCAACCATGTTACACCTGTATGCCGCTTATATTCTGCTTGTTTTCTTTATTGCTTTCTAGCTTTGTGAACCAAATTTCAGTCATTATCATAAAGCAGGAAGCTACAAAATTACTTTTATACTTGCTCATTACATTAATCGAGATCTAAAAAACAGCATTCTTTTTTTTTAATAAATATGGGTTATCTTATTTTACAAAATGCTTACAGTTTAGCGTTATCTTTTTATTTCTCCTACTAAAATGTTGCAGATAATCAAAACGCGTACATAATTTCTAGTTTGGTACTTCCATATTTTTAAAATCGCTTATTTACAAACTCTTCTTTCTTTCTTCAAGAAATTCCTACTCACATTAAGTACGAGCCTCTCCGGACACGTGAGCTAATCCGGTATTATCTTTGAAGTTTATTTTTATATTTCTTACTACCTACAATATTTATAAAGGCGTGTACATTTCTGATAAATACCTACAATGTACAAAGTACAAAGAACGAACGCCTCCGCGTTTGATTGAGAGCCATTCAACAAAACGATGTCGTTTATTAAATAAATAATAACGTGCGACACAAAAGCTTATACGTCGGTAGTCGACAATGGGCAAACAAACTGAGAATTAATTTCGATGAATTCTCAAAACGCCTTCGATTCAGTTGCAAAAGAGTCGGTTGAAAAGGGCGAGTGTTAGACGGTAAGCCGATTAGCTCGATACACAACAAATAGAGCCTTTCGGCGTCTCATGCGTGAATGTGCTCACTGCTCACCAATATTAGTGTTACTCTCTCAATAAACACGCATTTAAACAAATTGAATGTAAGGAGTCTAAAGTAACGAAAATTTGGGTTTTTAACCGTGAGAAGTTACGTTGGATTCGATAAAACGTATTATTTTATTAGCTTGCTATATTAAATCATCTTCTGCTTCTGCTCCCTAATATAATTAATAAATATATAAAAAAATGGGCATTGCTTGTAGAATGGCAAAAATCTGGGGTTTTTTATTATCTAAAGTGTACATCAGAATACTTTAGACCATCCCTTTAATGCTATTTGTGATAAAGCCATATTATAGCAATAACTTCGTGTTAAAAGTATAATCGAATACAAATTACGGTAACAATAATGGAAGAAGCTTTATTGTGTTAGCATAAGGGTGAATTTTGTTCAATATTGCATAGGCCTTTCGTGTTGCTGGTGGTCGAGGGTTGTATCGATTAAGACAATGTTTTCATTATAAAGTGTGTCTTATGTATATAGTAGTAGTGTATAATATTGCGTGCATATGCGGTGGTGAGAGAAACAATATTGTTGGTGTAGTAATATCGTTATGATGGACGACGCGAGTATGGTCAGTGTGCAATAGAGCTGAAACGCGATAAGGAGCCGTGCATTCGATGTGACTATGCATTGTTATCTATTCAAACTCGTGCATCGATTAAGATTCTACCTCAGTCCTCAGAATGGACTTGTCATCGCGGAAGTCGTTAAAACGGTTTATGAAGACTTAATAAGAAATAACAAGAGATTAGTGTTGATAAGAAAATCTTTAGGTAAATCTTACCAAAGTATCTAATATAATGTTCTTTAATCCATATTAGGAAGGTATAAGGTTTTTGAGATTGTGGGACGGAACAATTGGATCTCTGAATCTAATGAAACAATTTTGCAAATTTTGAAAGCTACATTTTTAATATATAGTGCACAGTTTATATAAATCATAAAATGCAAATACGAATATGAGAACGAACTAATAGGATCTAATTTATCATTTTAAAACCTTACACGCAGTCTATTCGATGAGCTTAATGAACACGATTTCATATCCAGAACACGTGTTTGCCTACAAATTCCATTTTACAGTACACGTATATAATCCATTAAGTAAATCAAAGTCAAGGAAGGCTGAGGAACGTGGTTGGGGCTTAACAGCACGCGCGCGACCAGTTAGCGGCTAACCGCCCGCTATTTATTGCTTTTACTGATGAACACGTTTACAATATGGATAACTTAATAAACGAAATTGGTAACAGAAGCGCCATTAGCGTATTCTGTGATGAATATTTATAGTCTGTGAAGTTTTCGCATGTATGTATTTGATTTATGCATCTACTCCAATCATATGTCAAAACACTAAATCAGTGACATTTTAAAAGAATGGCGGGAAAAATATACAGATTTAAAACTAATCTTTTACTATAAAATCTTAAAATTTTATAATTAAATTAAAGTATGTAAAGACCTTGTTACAAATATTTGATTTAAAATCTCTATATTTAAAATAGAAAGCGACAATTCATAAATTTCGTTAGAAAATAATTTACAGTTGAATAAATATTAGGTCATGGCTTGGTTTGTCGTGAAGGCTAGAGTTTATGAAGCGGATGTTTCACTCTTCTGAGACATACTAAAGCTGATACGAAAAATATTTTGGTTTTTCTATTTGTATCGCAGCAGCCATTTTTCACGTGCCAGCTACAACGCACAGACATAAAGGTTTACGACAGGCCGTCATATTTATGGCGCCGATATTGTGATGTATTTTTTTGTTGTTCGCATTAGGTTTTATCTGACTTTCCGCTAAATCAAGTAGCAACTGGCCGGTGTCAGGAAATACCCTCGCATATATCATATTTGGCGGATATGAACATTTTGGGGTTATGGCTCGATTCCGTAGGGCGATTGGCGATCATTTGTCTTTAAGGCTGGGATAACGAGATTAGATATTAGTAAAAGAATTTAAATAACAAGAAGAGCTTTTTGTTTTTGCTTTAAGTATTATGGTTGAAATAATCCGTTTTTACTGTATCAGTCGATTTTGAAGATAGGCAGAGAAATTTAGTTACAAATTTAACTAACTAAAATTATGGAAAATAATAAACTGAATCAAAGAATCCAACGCTCATTAAGAAAGAAATCAAATTTATACCATGGACATATGAATATATTAGATACTATTGATAAGATAACGGTAAGTACCTACAACCAAATTATATGAAATAATAAATTGAATCAAACTTAAATACCCAAAGAAGAATCACTAAGAAATAAATCAACTTTATGCCGAGGACGTATGAATACCAATACCATACATTGATTAAGTTATCTCGCGCCCTTTTTTCGGTAAAAAAAGGAAAATGAATAGTGTGGAGCGGAAATATTAGCGAGTAACGGCGTTTCCGCACAATAAATCGCCGTCCAATCAAAGGAAACGCGTACACCACCGTATATCTCTATTAATGCTATACTTTATTTTATTGGACTTCTTTATCGGCACTATCATCGTTTTGTCTAATTGTCTGATATTTATAGCAATAATTTATTGCTTCTATTGTGATCTCTCTTGGGTCTCTCAAACGGCTACAGGAAACTTTCTTAAAAAATATATTTGGGTCTTTAAATAAAGATGATATTTAGAAGATATTATAGTTTCAAACTTAAAAACTTTTATTGTATTATTTTTCAAATAGTTTTATCCTTCTATTTGCCGATCAATAATGTAATATTAATACAAAAAAAAGTACGTTTTATGGAGGTAATTTTTATACTGAAGAAAAGCTAAAATCTACCAGCCCCTTACAGCCTATGAAATTATCTGTCTCTCATAGTCTTTTATTCTTATTATTAACATAATAGAAACTAAACATGGACGATAATAGAATGTAAAAAGAACTGAAAACTAATCTGAGGAAGTAGAAACGAAGCTACCTTTCGTATTTTGTTATCTGCAGGGGAAGCTAAATTAGAAAATCAATATCAGTGAACGCGACGTTATTACTTGGAGCTTGTCTGTTGTCTGTCCCATTTAAGTTTTCCTAACACTTTAATGGAAACTAATTGAAAGTACTGAAAAAGAATGAAAGGTATCTAATATACTTTCTTAGATCTTAAATATTATTTGCTCAAAGTATTAAGTACGAATTTTGTTCATTGGTAGATATGTGCCTGAGTCGGGTTGCTCTATGTGTGTGATTGCTTTAAATATGTAAAAAGCAAAATCTTCAAGAAGAATACCTGAAGTTAAAACAAATATATAATAGTTTAAATATTTGGCTATATTCAGTAACCATATTACTTTTGATGTTAAGAAAATAAGTGATAAGCTTGGTCTTTCAATAAAAAATGGAGCCATACGTTAATGAAAAGAATAGTTTCGCGGTCGTGTAGCTTTTATTGAACTTCCCGCAACCCAGACAGGAAGATTGGAATTGAGACATCAATATCCACGCGTTTCCGGCTACAGCAATAACTGCGCCCCGCTGCTTGTTGTGAAAGAGCTGTCAAACGTCAATTAATGAGTCACAGATTAAATATCGCGATGACCACCTACAACCATAGACTATTTATTGCTTAACGGCTGGATACTTAATTGTTGGTTCGCAATTACCGCTATTAGGCATGTCTGAGCAAAATGTATCCTTAATTTACAATTTATGGCACGGGTTGCTCCGAGTGTGTACTCTAAAGAAGTACCCACATGAATTCTATCGACCACCGTGTTTGATACGTGATTCAGCAGTAAACTAATGGTCATTTAGTTTGTTGGGACATGATTAATTATCCTTATCAATACGCGTTCAAAGTCCAGCTGATGGCTCTATGATGAGAGCTGGTGGGCTATGGTGGATGTGACTAAATGTTACATTTCAACTTGTGATTTTATATAAAATAATTTTTTTTCTTAGCATACCTATATCAAATGTTTATTAAAAAAAGGCAAGAAGTAGTACAATTTTATAACGTTATTATACAATAGGTCTCTATTATTTTATAATGTTGCTTCATAAGTAAAGTACTTAGTAAAACAACTCGAATACTTTTAAAGAATACGGAATAACTTCAAGTAAACTGATTCTAAACAAGCTAGAAGATGACCCATACAAATGAATTGAATTTAAAGAACAGGGGAAAATGAATGACCACAGGGGGTCAAGCCTACTTGCAAAAGTAATTTAAATTTCGTTCGCCGCGCATAAGCCATTTCGTAAACAATATTAACTTTCTTTTTTATTGATGGATTTTATCCTAACATCTTTGTTCTATAGAGGACATTAAATATGTGTGAATAAATAATAATAATTATTATTTTATTATTGTCTATGATTGTAGGTACCCACGTAGATTAAATGTATTCAACAACAACAACTCAGGTTTTTAAATGCCTATTTAACTTAATACTTACTTATTTCTATTTTGTTGTATAAATGAAGCAATAAAATACGAATCGATTATCATGTACATTTTAAGTCATCCATCAAAATTATAAATGTTATAAAATAAAAATAAACTAAATTACGTTAATCCCTTCACCATTTATCTGTTTCTTTGAAATTCGGAAGCCGAATTGAAGAGCCTTTTAAGACAGCTCGGTAGACAGTGTTCATAATTGGTTCCTTTATGTGGGCCACCGGAAAGGCGACCCACATCAATGTATCGCGCCTTTAAAAGGATTTGAAATAGAATTGATTTTTATATTTATGCGTTACCAACGAGCTTGGCTGCCAGACAGTTTGTCGCCAGACCCTTGCCAAAAGAGTGACAATGGTTGATATCACGAATTTTATTTATGATATATATTTTGTGATAAGAGTCCTTGCTGTGGAATTATTATACTTACTATAGCAATGATTTTCTTTAACCAACATTTATATCTATACGATTAATGCTTGGCCAGTGAAGACAGAATACAGAATTAAATAGATAGGTACGTAGGTAGGTATATAGTGGTTGTTTTTGACAAAGCCTTCGCGTCTTTAGTAGGTAAGGGACGTCAATATAATTTGATAAGAAACACTGATTTTATCTATACTTTGAAGTACTTTTACAATATTTATAGATAATAAACAATATTGATAGTAATGATATAAAGTCTATCTATTTGTATTGTTTGATAACATTAAGTATTGCTATGATTAGTATATCTAATTGGCAATCGCACTGATTAGGTAAAGACTGCAGACCGATTATTTGACGCCACCTTGATAAAACCTATACCTAACATATTATTTACTGTAATATCATAATCCTATACATAGGCTATATAGATAATACAGATTACAGACTGCTTTAAACCGGTTATTAAAAAGAAAAAAGTAGGTACCTAACGTAGCTATAGTTAGATGTTAAACTAAAGCAGGCCAGTAAATAAATGAAATCATCATTTACATACAAACTAGAAAAATGTATAAAGATAATTTTATATTAAGGCACTTTTATATTTTAGTACTTGTGTATTGTTATGAACGATATACTTACAATACTTTAAGGCAAGTTTTGATAGCAAAGCGTTCAATTGAATTTAAATGGCCGTATTACATGTTTAGGGTGCACTAACAATAAAATATTATTTGTAGCTAATCTCACGCGACAGTTTATTCACTTGAATAGAAGCACCCACCGGAGGCACATTTTGGTTTCACTATATTCTGCTGAGGCGTTCGATCATATGATTTGTTATTGGATACAAAACTGATGCCAAATTGCAACTATTTAGAGAATCTATTTCTTTTTTGCGAGTCTTTTAGAGATTTGAAGTCAGTTCTATCCAAAGGTGCAAAAGCGTGAAATTGATTGAGCTCACGGTATTCGAGCAAACGGAAGTTTCTGCCCAATCCTTCATTCATGAATTTCATTCATAAAATCTTACAACTTAGGTCGTAGTAAGGATCACTCAGGTAGATTTCGTTTACGATGACCATTTCATATTTTACGCATTCATTCATAAAGTATTATCGTAAAAATAAATTGGTAGTGTTAACGTTAGCTTTAATTAATTTTTAAAGTAGGAAGTATGGTAAGGAATATGTCACACAAATACGATAGGTTTTTGTCATGAAAAATTAATTTGATTGTTAGTCAATAACATACAAAAGTTAATAGGAATTATCACAAATTTTTCTGACTAGTTATATAGATTAGAAGTAGGTATTCATTCTACGATTGTGTTGCATGAGTTTGCCATTTAAATCACAACAAATTCATGTCTTACGTCTTAATACCTACCGTCTACAGAATCTTTATTGTATTGACATTCTAGAATAGCATAAGTTCTTTTACAAAAAGGTTTCATATAAATTGAATAATTTTATTACCCATAGTAGGTATTGCAATCATGTCTATGGTCAATCTGTCATTTGTTTTAGAATTCAATGACACATTGGGACTTGCGTCTTAAGATGAATGGTTTCAAAAGGCCCATTGAAGCGGATCAAAGAGTATACACTTTAAACACTACCTACTTACAATGAAGTATTTAGTACTCAGAGTTCTGTAAAAAATACTAAGTCAGGTAGGATGCGAATGTGATTCTGAGTCAGTTCCCACGATGGACACCGGACAGTTATTATGTTTTATGAAGTGACGATTTCAACACTCTCCCATTTTCTTTGTTTGAGGAAAGGGCCGCTTTTAAGACAAAGCGCCACGTGTAATAGGGTAATTTAAAATGGTTTTGAAGTTCATACAAAGGCATCTTAACTATTTAATTTGAATTCTTCAATATTACGGTAAATAAACATTTTGAAATATCCTAAAAATTTAAGTACACCTGATTTTAAGGACAATATGGTTGCATGTACCCAAACACAAATCTGAATTATTTTTATGAAATTTTAGTTTTATAAAAATAACAATGATAAATAAAGCTAATTAATTTTTAAAAAAGAACAATTAGGTCATTACATATTATTATCAAAAGTTTAAAACATTGTATTGTGTTCTGAAGGCAGTATTACCTACATCCGTTCGGAAGTGAATGAGTAACCGGCTGACCACAATGAGGTGACCACCCAAAGCGATGGCAACGAGTAGCGATTACTATACACGTACGGCCCTAGGAAAGTAACACTATTGCTATTTGTTATGTATTTTATTTTACAGAACGATAAGAGTTAAATAGGAAATCATGAATACTTATAATGATTTCTAAACAAAAAATCTTATTTGCTTGTGGATTTTCCATATACGTATTTGTTAAAACTCAAATTAATATCTGGCTATCGATCGCGGAATGAAGGTATTTTCTTTAAATTAATTGGGTAATAACTGACTTCATTATGTGCTAGTTTGCTCAATAGCAAACGATGCAAGGCGTGCCAAAATTTCTTCGGCCTTCGCCTAATATGCTGTTCCCGTTTCCCGACGGTCAATTTATTTATACATTTTTACAATCAATTTAAATAGCAGACATTACTTGATGCAAAGAATTAGCAGTTTTTAATAGTCTTCCTACAAACTGTCGAATACTTTAAACAAAATCTATTATTGTAGTAGGTACTTATTTTTTATATTGCGTATGAAGTTATACTTCGGAATATTAATATAATACGTGAGGCTACTTTATGGCAGCCGTACATTTGTAATAAGAGCTAGTTTGGTTCATTTGTCATACCTTTAATTCGAACCTACGCTGGACCATTGTGAACAGGCGTTATTCTGTAAACGCTTCTCATTATAAACCCGCACTTTGTATAAAAATATGTGCTCGAGTATAAAGGTAAACATTGATTTTTTCGAATGCCCAGAGAGAATACGTGTTTGGGATGCCACTGACAGATGGACAAAAGGACAATGAAGGATGTTTCGTGAATGGCGACCGCACACTCTGAGCGCTCGCCTCTTAAGTATACTTATAAATTATGTATTACAATGACTGTTGCAAAAATAAACTATAAAATTAGTACTATCGGTATAATTTGTATTTCGATATGGCCTTTTTATTTCCACATACACTACCTAATAACAAAATAGGTCGATTACATCATAAAGTGGCATATTAACAAGTTCCTGTAAAAGAATATAAGTACGGTTCTATATTTGCACTTAATAAATACTTGTACATCGTTGCATTTATCTCTTTATCATAAGTTAAATTAGGAAGCAGGTATTGAAAGCAGGTATTTTTAGTAAAGTAGGTATTTTTTAATATAAAAGGCCATTTCATCTATATAACTTATATTTTAAATAACATAATGCGTTACTTTTATAACGTTAGATCATCATCATGTTCGTACAGTTGGATTCAGTAATTTTATTTCTAGCCTACAATAATAGACAAACACATATAATTCAATGACAAAATGCGGTTAGCTATAAAGATCCTCACACCCACTTCTGACTGATGTCTCTCCGCCCATCACGTGCTCTATTTCAGTTCTACAAAGGTTTATATCAGATGATTTATATACACATTCGAGCCTTTTATCCTAAAAACATTCATATAAATTATATTGTTATCTATAAATGACTCCGACCTTATGTTCCATTTCGTATGGCCTAAGGTAAAGAGGAGCTTATTAAAAACTCAACATTAAAATACAAATAAAAAATATTATAAAAATTTATAATATGTATTCTTGTTTGCATTTGCTCAGAACTTAGGTAAATGGCTGTGAAAAAAAAATTTGGTCTACAAAGAACTTTAGGTATACAAAAAGTATGTAGGTATATAATAATTTATTTTTTTATACATTTTATCTAACATGCTTTTACGTAAATAAATAGAACACGAAAACTCATTCCAATTAAAGCAATTGATATGATAAAAGAACAAAAAGAACTTATTACTTTTGAACTGATTCAACACAAAATTAATGTTTGTTTTGCGTCTACTTTGCTGATCTTACAAAGCCCTGAAAATTCATTTCGAGTAAATTGAAATTGGAAAGAGACAACACGCTACTGAAAATGGATGTATTGTGTTAGAGAGAGGAAGACAAAAGAATAGGAGTGAGAGCTCAATAACGAGGCAGCCAAGGGTTAGCATTTCTGCTAAAGCTTCGCAACGCAATATGTGAAGATTTATGTATTCTTCTATGTACGGGGAATACTTACACGACGGGGACTTTAGCGAGATGTTTGCGTGAACGAAACTTGTTTGTTTTTGAGTATTCGTTGATTCTATTATGATATTAATTAGGTACTTTGCTAGTTTTGAAGTTATAATGTGTCTCTCCCTTACTAACATAATATAAATTCACTTACTCCAGATTAGGATTCAATGTAGAGCGATTATGAGATTTTTTACTCAATCAATCAATAATAAATTAACGCGAAAAACGCTAATTGTTGTATTCCTTTCCGACTTATTAAACTCTTATCTTATTGAATGTGTATCTATTAATTTAAATACAAAAGCAATGCTGGGCGCATTCCTCACTGTAGCGATTTTAATGAGATTTGGTACCTACAGATATCTGTAGATCTCTAAGGATTTGATTTCATTTTATATAAAAACAATAAGCCTAAATGAGAGTTAACATTTCTATTATATTATAACAGGTATGTAATATGTTATAATATTGTCTACCGTCAAAGTCATAGCGTAGTTGATGGAAATTGATGACGGTGCAAATCACGTCGCGGTCGTTCGATAAAACGTAATATGAAAATGATGTACCTAAACAATAAAATTATATCGTCAAAGATTATTTTATCTTGAATTATTTGAAATTTTCTTTTGTTTAGAAAAATGTTCTTATGATATTATAATTAAATGGATGTACGGAAGGTTCTTCCATACAAAAATGACAAAAATAATTGTTTAAAGTTTTGGCACGTAAGTTTTTAACACTATTAAATATATATTTGCATGCTAACTGAGATATAAACATAAAGTAACAATACATATACTCAAAACTCCGTGCTAATAAAAACAAGAAAACAATAAGCATATAAAATATTTTAAACAAATATTTATAGACCATTATTTTGCCCGAGGGGTTTCAACGCTACCAGCCCTCCCACTAAATCTCAGAGTATCGTTAACAAATTTAATATTTACTCCCGGTGACTTATCTTTATAAATCGACGACAATATTAAAACCACCATTACACTTTGATTGGCGAGTCAAAGCCGCCCCTGCTTTTATGATGTAGGTGCAAGTTGGAAACTTACCGCGTGGTAAGTTATCACTTAAGAAATGTGCCTATACATAAAACTGAAAATGGCAAAATACGTTAATCGAAACAAATATCATTTTATTGATTTAATTTAATTTAAAGCTCTTCTATTTTTTTATGTAAGAATAGAACGCAAACCAGGACCCTTGATTTCAAGTCTGAAAAAAAAAACACTAACCAAGCTCCAATCTGTTCTTACTATTTTTCCAGATCGTAGGTAAATGAAAAGTCTTATGAAAAAATGAGTAAGCATTTTACGTACAGCCGAACGCCTAGTAAGATAGAGTCTAAACTTGATGATTTTTAAACGTCTATAAATATGTATTTAATTAAACTTCTAACTTAATGTAAACTGGCATTACAATATTAATTAAAAGAAATAAATAAAGAAAGTAAGAATTAAATTGCGTCGCCTTTACTACCGCTAAATCCTCCAGTATAGGATACATTGAGATCAGCTAGAACCCTCAGAGCGCGTACACATGCACGGATTTGCAGATAATCCTCACCTCTGTCTACGGCTCGTTTATATTGAACTGAATTACGTGCTAACTTTATTTAAAAATGTATATCACTCTCTAGATTTCAATGTGTCAGGCTTTGTTTTAATATCATAGCAATATTAAGTATGTAGAATCGGTATTACGTTCGATAAGTAAGTCAAAGAATGTGATATTATAAGTAAACATTGGAATATGATTAACGGATAGTTTAAAATACTAAAATCAATTCTTCAATTTTGGCCATATTATTGCATAATTTATTAATATAATACGAATAAATATAAATTAAGAGTTTTTATATGACAATGTGTTAACGAACATATTCACCAACCTTGGTTCTGTAACAGATGTCTAAAAACAAACTCATTCCAAGTTTAAACACCAAAATTAAAACTTAGCACGTAGCAACAATGAGAAGGTAATTAAGCGAATAAAGGGTGACACCGCAAATCTGGTGTGATGGATCCTTTTAATATCTAGCCTGATACGTCCAATTTAGACTCAGCCCCTTGTTTGAATTTTAAATTTAGATCTCCTTGTCATTTGGAAGGAAATTTCGAATAAAAAAGCAAAGCTGTCCGTTAAATATTTAATTTGAGCTCTGAGATTTAAAAAGTATGTGCGAATAGCGATAAAACCCACAAAAATAAATTGCAGTGGAATTGTTCTACATTGTATTATGTGCAAATTAAAAGTACCTACATTAATAAAAAAAAATATTAGTACCTACATAAATAATGATAACGATGCTCAAAACTACGACCACAATAAAGAATATAATACAGACATCTTATATTAAGGACGTATTCTTTGTTTTGAAAAATTCTGTATTTATACTTAATTAAAACATAAAGGTTTGCGTTAAACAAAAAGTGTGTATAATCAGATGTCCGATCAAGTTAGTTCGGGTGCATTAAGATGTAACGGCAGGGGTCTCCGAGGGTCGGGTATTGCCTAATCATCCCCGCCTTCACACCCTACTAACAGTACTAACAGCCAGTTGTTTTATATTCATCGTGCTTATATTACACGGCATTGATTCCGCGTTAAAACCTTAAGCGGAGCCGATGTAATGCGATTTAATGCCTGTTGTTTTCCCTAATACGTTAAACAATGCAGTGAGTACATAGCCTTCTTCCTGCTTTGAAATAATGTTTTAGAATACAATATCGCTTGTTATCTGCATTAAAGGAGCTGCAGAAAATATGTACATACTTCCTAAATTTTAATGTTAAAATTATATTTATAAAATATTAATATGTGTCATGACCTTATAGATTACTAGCATCATATTAAAACTAATATCGAAAACTAACAAACGAAACGGTTCACAAGAGATGTTATTACAGTTATAAATAGCGTGATAAAAAATAACGTTTATTTCAATAGTCATATTTACTAACTACATTGTTTACATATCGCTCGGTTCAATGCGAGTAATTTATTATTCAAAACATGAACTCTTCAACCTTTTTCCATAATTGAATTGCAAGTTTAATAGCGCGTAAAACAATCCCAAAATCAGGAAAGTAGAACAACTCTTTTCGGGCTATTAATCTTGACAAAGCACTGGTTATGTTGAAAGGGTTCTGATTAATATGTTGTGACATTTGTTGTTATTTGTAATTTTGGTTTTCAGACCTTGTTCTTAAAAAATAGAATACCTACTCTAGATCATTTATGTAGGTATAAGTATACGCTTGTTTAAAGGAGAAAAATAATAAGGTGTAGGTAAGTTTAAGTTACTATTTTCCTTTATTTGTAAGAAAAATAAGATCTCCTCTATATGGCATAAGTTTGTCTTCCTTCTTCTGAACCTTCTTTTCATTTTCATTCCCAAGCAAGAATACATTTGAAGGCAAAAGAGATTTAATAGTCATTGGTATTATATCGCGTTCAAAGCGTTGTGCAATAACATTAGCAAATCAAATAAAATCGGAAGGAACGGCGAGTAACGACTGCGAACATTCATCATTCGCTCAATGAGGCTACAACAATCGAACAACAAGCTATTGAGAGTAATGTCCTTTGTACGGAGTAATTTTATCAAAAATATCGGACATTACAATAGGATGTCGCTGTGACAAAAGTCGGAAGAGCGGATGCGATTCGCGCCGACTCGCCGCCGACAAACGCAATGCGGTGATTTTTTACGCAACGGCTACAATACATGGAATGTATTGGTCGTTTGTTAAGGGATGTTTCCACTCACCATTCAGCCGAGCCTCATCGCTCATTACCGACAATCGGAAATGACTGAACGAACTTTCGGAACCTTTAACCACTTGTACTTTTGAATGGTCTAAAGCCTTTAAATTAATGTGCATCGTGTACACACAGGTGTGCAACAATATCGTTCATAGATAGCGATCGTGATCAAAGCATTTTTTTTAAGAATGAACGAAACACTAATATTATTATGTAGCTTTTGTTTTGAATTTGTCTACCTTTTTTTTGACGGGGAGAATTCCACATTATGTTAATAATTGGATTAATAATAACTTTTACTTGGCAAACACGTAAATATTTGAATGCACAAAATAAAAATATATGTTACCTAAACATATAGTAATAATTATAGTCTTTGGCTATTAGAGTGGCCTACTTTCGATTCAACTGTCAATAACCTAGGTTGCAGAAATGTGACCTAGGAGAGTATTTAGCAGATGACAGATTTGCACGTTGGGAAGGTGCCCATATATCTGATCGATGCGTCAATAGTCATCGAATATAAGACAAATAAACGGACATCAACATATGTCGTGCTACGAAATATCCTAGTTAATGGGTGTAGTTTAAAATGTTAAAAGTAATTGCCTTGCCAATAAAATCAAATGATAGGTAAAGTAATGAATCCAGGGCACCATTAAGGCTGGGCGTCGCTGTTGACACATTTGGCGTCGAAGCCGCCATTATAGCAGTTTTACTGTTATCGCATATCGTAACATCGCCCATCGGCCGGCGTGCACCGTGTAATTAGCCTCCAATGGTAAACTGACTTATAAATGCGGTGTCAACTCACCCCTATACACGTCACAACTACCACATCGCATGGATTTCATTCCATTGCGTGTATTGTTCGATTTTATAAATTAACCTTTGCAACAGACAGCAATGTATAGTCCATATATTATTATTAATTTTATAGAGGTTCCCCTAATTGCATGATGAGTCGACAGACAAAAACATCATGCATTGCAACAATATAATACTACAATAAAATTGATTTTTCGGCTAGGCATTCAACTTAATAATATGTAAGGGATACTTTTTATGTTATATTTAGTATTTTAATGCAAGTAACGTACTATAGCAATCTTGTACTAGTATGTTTGGAGGTTGAGTTTGTGAATTTGTAGGCAATCTGAATCTCTACTACTACTAGCTACTACACATTAGGAGCGTATAATTCTAAAAAGGTAATAACTACATCCGTATAAAATAAAAATAGGCTCAATTATGGCAGACTTGAAAAAACGTACCTATGTAAATTACACACATATTTACCTATATTTGTTCCGCAGCGAAAGAATCACTATCAAAACCAATCGCGGTATTTAATTGCCTGCAAGTAACACGCTAAGTAGACCGCAGTCATTGTGGGTTAGTGTAAGGCTCTTGAAATGCCTATTTGAATTACAAATATCGATCTACTATTTTAATATGCCTGTGTGAATCTTGATACAAAAAATATTTAGTCACTACATTTGATTTAGGTCATAAAAATGGATAAAAACTACAACTAAACTGTGTTCTTAGGCTGGAGCGTCGACTTCCCCCCTTCCCCCCTTTTAACCCTTTTTCCAGTTAAAAAGTAGCCTATGTCCTTCCCCAGGCTCTAGAGTCTAGACCATGTGTACCAAATTTCGTTCTTATCGGTTCAGTAGTTTAAGCGTGATGGAAGGACAGACAGACAGACACACAAAGTTACTTTCGAATCCTATTACTATTATAAAGGCGAAAGTTTGTAAGTATGGATGTATGGTACTATTATAAAGGCGAAAGTTTGTAAGTATGGATGTATGGATGTATGGATGTATGGATGTATGGATGTTTGTTACTCTTTCACGTAAAAACTACTGAATGGATTTGAATGAAACTTTACCACAATATAGCTTATACATCAGAATAACACATAGGCTACAATTTTTGAGGATTATAAGGGAGGAAAGGGAGGGTCACAGTTTATATAAAAGTCCACGCGAACGGAGTCGCGGGCAATAGCTAGTTTATAATATTAGTATGGATTAAGATAAGATTTTAAAATAGTCAAGCTTATTCAGAAGGTAGTAGAAATCATAAAAATCATATAGATTGGTACGGCGATTTTAATATTTATACTACATAGATTTTCTTCTTAAAAAAATCTTCGAGAATTACTTACGTTAATTACGAAAAGCCCAAGTTAGTTACGCATATTAATATATGTACCTACGACCTAAAATTATAATTTAAAATAATTGTATTATTATTACATTAAACCTCTTTAAACGTACATAGTTTGAATTTTAACATATTATAGAGAATTTAATCAATCACAAAATCTTTTTATCGAATTTGTTGCGGTACCTACCTGTAAAAAATACAATGATAATTTGTCACCGCATAATGACTTCACCTGGCTTCCACGCGACCCGAAACTTCTTTGAGGCTGTAAAGTCGAATTCGCAACGCTACCGACTTTTGTCAATATGATTCTTTAATTTATATTATGTGATCTTCAAACATTATTTAAGTAGTTCTTTAAACATGTGCAGATGCAATCGGGATGGACGAATAGCAGCTGTTTCTCTCCCCTCGTTCGTAGGTATGTATTAAAGGAGTGTTTTATTGTTATTGTTATCAAAATGTTCGTAATCATGTTATGATCAAAGAGAATAGAAGTAAGTAGAGCCATTTCATAGACTGAAGAATTATTGACAATTGTTCTTGTAGATTTAATTTATGTTTTTTATAAAGATACCAATATTTTTTTTCAATTTTAAAACGTTTAATCATTAACATTAGTTAACATGTTAGCTAAAATCCTGTTATTTATTATGTAGAAACAGGCAAAGAATAATATCTATTAAAAAAAAGTTATAGAAGATGTTTTTTATTTTAAAGTTATCGGAAAAATAAGAGATGTGTTGTGAAAATGACAGCAAGTCGACATTGGCGCCGACGGTATTCGCGGTCGGCGAATCGACTTCCTGCGCACCGTTTCCCGACAAAATGGATAGCTTCCGGTGTCTATTTGTCATTTCCCAATCTAAGTGATCCATAGACAACAAACAGTTTCACTCTTACAGTAATTTATTATCTGTAAGATTATAAGTCGTTCTTGTTTGCTTAATGAATATTATCTGTATCCTATACCTATATACTTAGGTTACTGAATGGTATTTCTTATTTGATGACTTTAATATTAATAAAAAATTGTGTAGATATAAGGATACCATAGTTTGGATATAAATACATCTACAGTAATACCAAAATAGGCAACCTATTCTTAGACAGCTATTCTTAAATTAATTTAATAAAATAAATAATAACAAATCAGAGAATTGTACCTACAGTTAAAAACGTGCTTTCCAATACAAATAATGCAAACTAATCCTTTGTTTAGTTGTTCACACTTTGACTTTAAAATTAAAATCAATGTGTATTTTTATAACGAATGCAAGATAAGTAAAGATAATAAACAGTAATAAAAGCCAACGTGGTAATTGTGAGAACTGATTGTGTAATTAGCGCGACGAGTCACCGAGGGCGCGGGAAATCGGTACCCCCGCTTTTTGTTTTAAACACCCGTGGGAGATATTAATTGCTAATGTTTACTTTGAATATCGCGTCAATATCGTTTCGGGTGATAGGTATCTGTAATAATTTTATGGTTTCTCTCTACACTTACTAATCTAATGTATATTAGAAAATATCCAATATTGAATTTGTTATTAGGTACAACCTTTTACCGGTGCGGTTAGAAATTACTATGTCATCACTATATTATATCAACATCAGCCGTGCCCCGCGGTTATACCCTCATATAAGTAAGTATTATTCCCATAACCTTCCTCTTGAATCACCCTCTGATAAAAAAGTTGCAAGAAAATCGATTCATCAGAAATTCAAGCATACATAAGGAAAGACAACAAAACGATTGTTTTATACTATGTGACGATTAAACATTAAACATGAACGGTTTGTAGATATTCAAGAAGGCTAAACACGATCTTTGTTCAAATGATTCTTGTCTTTGATTTCTCTATACTACTTAGAGAAAAGGTGTTAAAGGTGCTGAGCTGCGATAAAAATAATTGTTATGAAAACAATGAGTACATCAATTTATTTCAATTTACAGGATAGCTTTGTTTCGGGCGCGGGCGTCGGGTTCATCCGGACTTCCGACACGAGCGCGACGCGTGCCGCCATCTTTTGATTCCACCCTACAATTACGCTGTGTTGCTAGAAACAACATTAACAATAATTTTAAATTATCTTTAGCATACGCTTTTGTAGGGTTACGAATTAATGCCGTTATTGTTTTATAAAAAATAGTTTTATATATCAATAAACGTCTTGAAACCACGTGAAAAAAATTCACGTGGTGTGGATTTAATCAGGAGTAGTGGTAGGTGCCTATTAGTGTAAATAGGAGAAAAAGTCAATTTCTTTACCGAGACTCATGTAGGATCATCCTACAATCTATTTAGATTACATACATTAAATTGTAAAATCAAATTGTAATTTTATATCTGACTTTCGTTTCCAAAGTCATTTTAAAAATACTTGAAAGATACTAATTTGATTTGCGTCACGCGAGTTTCAGAAAAATCCAGCTACAATGATTAATTCATTTTAAAATTCATATTAAACTTTTATTCACGTTGTTGAGGTCCATAATAAAATACTCATAGTATTTAATCTCTTTTAAAACTGAGTCGTTATTAGTATAGTAGGTTATTTTATTAAATATATCTCGATCAGCTGATCCTGTTCCATACCGTCGCAACTATTCTTCTAATTAGCTTTTTCCAAGGTACATATGTAGAAAAATTAGGTTATAAAGATACATTTTTTTAATTGATTTTATATTAGTGAAACTCAAAAAGAATAAGAAATGGTATGTTATTCTAATAGGTAAAATTATTATGCAACAGAGTAAGTGTTAGTAACTAGTATTTCCATATCTATTAAGAATTGAAAATCAGTTTAAAAGATAAATTTATTTAAATATTTTTTTCTTGTAATCCCATAAGAATGTTGTTTATACAACAATGAAATTCGAGGACCATAAAAATAAAATTTCAATCGCACATTGGAATAGTAGTTCTGCACGCGCCAAAAGCAAACATCATTTGACCTTATACAATTAAATCGGTCATTACCGTAACAAATATATATAAATAGATGTGAGAACAGTGTGCGAGTTTGTTCAGAGGCGGCGTATGTCATGTTTGAGCAAACATTTACCGTGCCGCGCCCTGTGTGTACCTGAAATCTATTTGCCTGCTAACAGCGTGTCAGTATTTAATTTCTATAGTGAATAATTGTAGTACGTAGGGGTCGAGAGTAATTGCTATAGCTGAAAAGACGAAGTATAAACTTGTATGGTATTGGGGAATTGTTCAATGTTCTGGTACAAACGTTTCTTAATCATAAACATTATATTTAATAGAGAGAAAAAATTCTGTCCACTTATCTAATAAGACAGCCGTTTGATCAACTTGACAAATAAGAAATCTTTCCATCTCAAAGCAAATTTGAAACAGCAGACATTATTGACTAACTTGTCCGAAAGGAAGTGTCCCCTATATAACGGAATGAAGCACGCATATTGAGAAGAGCATTACTGGCAAAGTTTTGTGTAACAATGTGTAATGCTGCCATTTCTATGCGTAAAATTCCTATCCGGAAGCAGCAAACTTACGTTCGGAGGGAATAGTGCAAGTTTGCTATTGTGGCGCCATCTACTACTGTCCGTTACACTGACGTGTTTCCGGCTTCTCTTCAAAAAGTCTTGAGCTGTCAACTCGTGAGCGGATGCCTTAGAGTTTCCTTGAGGGTCTTTTATTCATTGAATTCTCGAGAAGATTTATTGGTGTTCTTAAAATTCGCCAATTCTACGCGAAGTTCTCGTAAAAATGTCTAGTACTTGTTTTCCTTAAAACTCTATATCTAAGTTTAGAAAGCCTATAAAAATACAAAATATAGGCTTAATTTTGATAGTGGTTTTACAAATTTTTTTTTCATCTTAATGGAATTGATTTCATTCAATTTATATGAAATATGGATGAGAACATAACGAATTATAAAAATGTAAACAAACAAGAGCACACACATTCCTGAGATTATCAATATGTGAGTAACCTACACAGATATAATTCTATCTCTATAGTTTTAGAGCCACCACGTATTAATTGATTGAGATAATAAAAGCATAGAACAACTAGGTATACAATAACATTTAAGATCTGTACAAGACTAAAATTAAGCGTCATAAACATGCCTACATAACAAACATTTGTGCATTTAGTTCAAATAATTTAACCAAGTGTAAATTAGAAATAGCGCATCATTTTCGAAGCCGTAGCGTAGGCGGGCACTATTCGCAGCAAGGTTGAGATATAGTATTACAGATTCTTCAACAACTTTAACGTGAACTCTAGAAATTTCACTAAAGATATTTCAAAGGTATGTAAACGATGGCATAGTGTGGAGGCCCATGTAATTTGGTCGACTTTCAAGATCGCCTACGTCGTGTATTGTCTTCCTACGCATATTGACATATTACGTCATTAGCCGCCAGATTGTAAGTCACCTTTCAGTACACGATATTCGAATTATTGATCCGTTTCCGATAAAATCTGGGGGGCGTCCAATTCTAGGATCCAAACAAATTGTCTGATTAGGAAGTATTACCTACTTATATTTCATTTCCAATATGAATGAAAAAGGATGCGTTAAATATGTATAATTCGTAATGTGAAAACATTTGATACCGTGATCTGTCTATACCTTAATATTATATAATGTTTACCACAAAATTGCTAAGGGCTAAATGGACGATTTGTAGAAAAAGTTTAGTTTTCAGTTCATAAATACATACATCAAACAATAACATAAGAAAAAATTCTCATTGATACATATATGTAAAATTTTACATACTTTTCAAATTTATGTATTCCATTAGCTCCTTTAAATAAAAGACCTATCCTTTAATATTATTCAAAGTGACGTAACATGAAAAATAAAAGTATCACCATAAACTATTCATTCATGGTGATCTCACGTGGTGACGTGGGACTCTCGTGCGTCTAAGATTTCGTGCGCAGGATTTTAAATATAAACAAAAACAGATGAATATAGATTTGAGTGCAAATTATAATTTTTTCATAAATATATTTCGTAAACTAAATTAAGCTCTGAAGATCAATTAGGGGTAGACAAGAAAGTAAAAATGTTTCCTAAAAACGAATTACATACTCAGAATTTATGCCGAATACGTAAATGAGGAGTATTTTAACCGACTTGAAAAAGGAGGACGTTTTATGATCCACTGTTTTTTTGTCTTATTTTGATTACCGATACCTTTTGCGAAGGCTTTTTCGCGTCCCTACGTAAACTGCACAACCTGCAAGTATTATGATCTAGGTATATGAAAAGGTATTCAGCAAGCTTCATCAGATTTTAAAAACATTGTCTAAAAATAATTTATAACATTTATTTACACTGTAGCGGTCACGTGTAGCAACCTATTATTTATAGATAATACGAATGGCATTCGTGGTGACATTAACGATACTTAAATTAGAATTGGTATAAAATCAATCTCCAATGTTTTATTTTATTAAAATGGAAGTTTACTTGAATATAACAATGCTCTATTGTGGATAAGGAAATTATAACAGACTCTTTCATGTCTTTTATTTATGAGAAAGCGGACAAAGCCTAAATTATTATCAATTCAGTTACATGAACGGGCAAACTATTTTCTACGTACACTTAATAGAATCTTAAGTCATTTGTTATATGTATATGTATTATTTCACCTATGTATTATACTTTCAAGACGAAATTACCATGACTTTCACATTCGTTTTCCATCTTAAAATGTATATGTAACATATTTAAAATGAATGTGTACTTCTATTAATAATAAATTAGAACGTAATAGAGAGACTAATTACATAAACACATAGCAAATAAGCTATAAAATCGCGAGTGTAACAATTAATTAAGCCATTTGTTACTGTCGACAACTTTGGCAACAGAGGAACAATATAAAATTAATAAATATTATACTTATTAACATAACAAAATTGCAATACGTAAGTGTGAGTAAATAAGAACGAACGGGGATTACTTTTAGATTATTCTATAACCTATTTTATTGCGGTGCATTCGTAGTACAAAATAAGTTATTTCGTAGCAGGCTTATCAACGTAAGTTCAACTTTCTATTTTAATCTTCCTGGAAGGCATATTCTAAAATTTCTCTGTTATTACAAGTACATACTTTTAATATATATCCTACCACATGTTCACATATATAATATTATAAATGTGAAAGAAGGGATGTTAGTTACGCTTTTACGCAAAAACTATAGGACCGATCATCATGAAATTTTGTACACATAACCGGAATGAACATAGGCTACTTTTTATTTCCAATATTTATTTATTTAATTTATTCAATGCGAGTGAAGCCACGGGTAGAATCTAACTTCTATACTAGTATAAATATACATTCTAATGTAAGTATGCATATTGAATAATAAACGTAAAAACTGTAATGCATATAAATAAAGATTTTATTTAACAATTCAAATAATATAAGCATGTTTCCTTTGTAATGTGTAATTATGATTACTTTTAACGATTGGTTTCTATACATTTTGTAGTATGAAGAGCTCGTAAAGGCGTATTTGTCTGATCTTGAGCGAGCTAAATTTAACTGTTGATAATGAGCCAGATTTCAATAAATCGTAACGTCTGACTACACGCGTTTCTCAATAGATTCATAAGAGATAATAGTATTGAGTTTCCATTACTATAAAATATTATTATAAGAATATATTTTAATATATGATTCGTTCCAAAATTAAATATCATTAAAAGAATCAAATGATGCAATGGAATGATGATATTCTGTATGACTCTATTCTAATTTCAAGTACATAATAATATGTACTCAAGTACATATAAATCACAAACTTTAATCTAAAAATGATATGTATATATATATATATATGACTATTTACTATTATAGGTTTATTTTACTTTTTGATTAATTCCCAACAGTAGGTTACAAAATAATTTCAAACCTTCGTAAGAGAATTTAAAAAATATATAACATTACGATGATATGAATGCTACATATATTCAAAACATCGTAAATCTTATAAACACATACACTTTTAACGTTCTGTTTGTTAGAAATAGATACCTTATTAATAATAATCTTCCTTAATATAACGTGTTTGCTGTGCACGTTAAAAACATTTCAGACATTAAAATCAAGGTATTGTTTTTATCTGTATATACAAAGTTAAAAAAAACGGTATCTATTTAAAGAAAATCATCATAACTTCATTTGTTCTTCATAAATTAAATTGTGCTATTGGATCGTAACAATTACATTTGAAAATGCTACATTCAGTTATTGGAACAGTAAAACGTGAACGCTTAATTAATCGAACATGGCGGTAAAGTCGTCTATGAATCATGATAGGTGCACTGTAAATTACTCAGGTGCAAAATATTCAGACGAAAATACTCATTTTGATACTCATATATAATTTTCTACACCTACCCGAATGACTTCTATTTTATTAATACCGCATGTAAAAATAAGATTGCTTCTTCGTGTAACTATTGGTACTCACATAAAAAATAGTGCCTATATTTATTACCGCATTATTTTTTTAATCATAGAGTATGGAGATTTTGTCTTACTCCAATTTACGTATCTATAATGTCCAAACGAAGTAAGACGGGCATGTAAGAAAATTTTACTCTTAATAACTTTCCAGTGGTACTGTACCTAAAACTGTATACAATATCAGTATTACTAACAAACTTTTAACGTTACTTGACTGATACAAAATATTATTAAATTATTAAGATGCTAAACGAGTATAGAATAGCGTGAAAAATGTGAAATGTTTACGTGTGGCTGCGGGGGCGGGCTCGTAGCGACCAGCCGCCCAGCGTCAGTGCGCGCCCGCCCCGGTCCGACACTCCACGTCGGCTCGTTCACCATACCACACACCCGCTAATAACGATCATTATTCTATCGGTAAGAACCTCGACTAACAATGCACCTAGCTACCACATACACGAAAACGATACAGAAAAGTCTTTCACTCACAACGTGGTTAAATTTCCACTTGTCAGCGAAAGGCTCTTTTTGATTTTAAAATTCATTAATCAAATTTTCTGTTATTAAATCGACGTTGTTATAAGGTTCAGATTTAGTTCGTGAGGTTATCTAGGTGTGTGGTTAAACGAAGGGTAAGAATCGTGGCCCTTAGTGCAGTGTTCAACGTTGTGATGTGTTCATCTCTTTCTAGTTACGCAATTCTCTAACAACCCCCTTCTCGGGTTATCAGTTTGTCAGGCTTATATTCTCCGGTAGCACGTAAGTAAGGTGACATAATATCAGTGACATTATTATTAAAATACATTATATTTGTAATTTATTATTATTAATGATACAGGTATTCAAAATTTTAAAGAAATCTTGATTTTAGAGTGAGTGATTTTTCTGTATTTTTTAAAGATAATATAATAAAGATCATTAAATAAGTTTTAATAAAATTTAGTTTCTTATGACGCGATGAGTACGAAAAAAAAACAATTAGTGATATTTGAGAAGTATAAAAATATTTAACATTTTCTTTGTGATACTATAATTACCACAAAAATATGATAATATTGTATCTGAGCTAAGCTTTTTTAATAAATAAGACGTGTGGGCATCGACGTATGATCTGGGAATGCCGTGAATCTGATCCGAGTGGTGGATGTCTATTTTTAGCCGCACACAGCAAGCCAAATTTGCAATCTCCACCTATCGACGCGCCACCGTATATTTTTGTAGCCGTTTCACAATCGAGCATTTTTTTAATCTTACCTAACTTTCTTTAAGGTGCGCTATTTTAGGAAAGCGAAGCTGACATTGGCTAAATTTTAAAATAGGTCATCGTGAATAAGGGAAACATATGTATGATACGTTGGCCTTCGTTCTTGACCTGAATGTAATATTAATTTGAGGTGTTATATCATTTTTACAGTCAAGTTTTATTTGGACCTTTTAACTACTAGGAAAGCTAATGAAAGTTTAAATACGGGGACTTAGAAAACGGCGTTTTTATTTTGCTTAATTTATTTATCCTCTTTATTTTTTTTTATTTTTTTTTCTATTTATAGACATTTTAAATACAAGTTTTTTTTACAAAATATTTTAATTCAAGTTAAGGCATTCCATATAATATTTAAACATTTATTATAACAAACAAAAGTCTTTATATTTTTATTTAACATTTTAAATTAGAAAGCTTTCAAGCTTATTGATGTCGTAATATTAAAAAAAAATTGGCACGTTCACATGAATTAATTTATTGAACACGATAATCGATTACTTTTGATCAGGTGATGCTATATCTAATTGAAAACGTACATCTTAAGTCGAGAATTTGATGAATGGGGCATCTGCTCTACCAGAAATACATTAATGACGCAAACGTGTAAGATGTTTGAATTACGATAAGTTTAATTATTGCAGTTGAATATTCACCCACGGCTTCTACTGTTTTATTGGTTTAAATAATTCTTATTTAATACCTACTTATTAATCTTATCATTAAATACCTCCCCATTGTTGTGTCATAAAAGAGCTACTCAGAAAAAGTATTAATGAATATCATCATTAGAAATTAAATACGTAAAGCAAGCTCTGGAGTACTATGCTCATACATATTCATTACAAGGTCGCATAAAACTTGAAAATAGCTGGGGAATCATGAAACATTCGTAAAAACGGCCGTTTTAGTCGTCACTAGTGTGAGATTGGCGGATGGCCAAGTCCATGGACCATTCGCCGCGGCACCTAGCCACCGAGACAGCTATTTGCGTCCTAGCTTCTAAAACTACGTACGTCATTGCTCTATTTATGAGTAACACTATGTTATGTCACCTGAACGATTATTGAATATACCCACCGATTATGCGTAGCGTAGATACAAACATTAAAAAATGTTGGTAACGAGTGAAATTTCATTGCAGAAAACGAGCACGACAAGTCGCCAAAATGTTTAAAAGTCATTTAGAAATGATTGGCAGAAATGAGACGCCGTCAAAGAAGGCCAGGTTCTGGCAGTCTTTCGTGCGATCTCTTAAAGGTATGTTACTTAACTCGACAAAACAGACAGGAATATACACCTATAAAGGCACTGTATATCTACTATTAAACTTGTATTTCGTCCAGGATCGGAAGACATCAGAGCCGAAGAGAGGTACAGGCCATCACGCCGCAGCGTGTTCCCTGAGCTCCTCTCAACCTATCCCTACAGCAAATCTATCTACGCCGACCCCGTAGCCGCTGCAGAGAGGATCACCGTCCCCGGCTACCGCTACTTGCCCGTCCACCGTGAGGTCTACGGATACTCCCCGCGCCCCATCTACGCCCACAACTACCCTCGCTCCCTCGATTCATACAGGCCAAGTTAGTATACACAAAGTCAACTAACTGCTTATTAATCAACAGCGATGTTTAACGTACCTACGGTTTTTCGAAAAACACATAAGGAGTTTTAACAAAACGTGTTTTTATTATAATCTGTAGATACGTTCAATAGATTTCCAAAAAACCTCGTTGTTGATTGACAATTTAACGCATTTGCACAATAAGTAATACATTCTGCTAAAACGCAGCCTTTATTAATTAAAATATTAACTCGATCATGAAATTCCGCATTGAAATTGTTTGTTATTATAATTATGTATATATGAAGTAAATAATTTTTATACTTGTTTAAAGTTGCGCAGTAACATGTCGAAAACATTTGAATATAGTCCATACCAATATTCCCATTGTTCTTTTGATTGTTTCAGCGTCAAAACACGGAGCAGTATAAAATAGGTTTAGGATCATCTATAAATAGTTACAAATCATATCCATCTAAGATTTGTAAGATATGACAGCATTAAAGTGTTGACATAGTTGTAAATAACTACGTTTTCACTGACTTATTCTTATTGTAAGACACAACAAATATATATGTAACGTTACATAATTTGTATTCATTTTCTAATAAAGCCTTATACGATTAAATTTGAAGTGAGACCTGTGAAGGCTAGAAGATTTAAATCAAATGAATCGATAACAAAACATAAGTCTCACATAGTCAACAGAAATGCACAATCATATTATATTTAATTTTTGTTGTAAACGTACCTACACTCGTGAATGTATATATCGATATGTTCAAAGTCTTGAAACATACCCTCATAATATACGTTTAATGTTACATTTGTAAAGGTCTCAGTTTCTACGATAGCAAACTTGTTTGAAATCTCTTGTCAAAATGTTAATTCATTAATCTCATTCGCATAGTTAATGAATGTCAATGTTGGCTTGCAATAAGTATCCATATACTCATACTTCATAGTAGCATGGCACAATTAAATAGAAATCACCTCTTATACATAACACCATTTTGCACTTGTATATTAATGGTTATGTGTCGCCTTCATTGTTTAAATCTTCAAGCATATCAGGTATCACATTTTTGTTATTTTTAATTCATGACCCCTTCCTGAGTTTGCCATTGAATTATCGAGGGCCTTGTAAAGTAGAGGTGAGTTCTATAACAGCATTTTATTCATTTACAATACCTGATAAAATTAAAATAAAAAATAACAAAAGCTTTGCAAGCTTAGCTTTCAGCTACGCGACTTAATTCTAACAACGTGTTAAAGCTAACATACATAAAAGTTATATTTTTATTATACTTATTTAACGGTATAGAATTAAATCTTTTTCAAGGTAAAAGAGTTCAGAAAGAAGTTCGCAATCTATGAATATTTTTAAATTAAAAACCATTGTCATTTCATCGCAAACATCCTTTAAGAAGGACCCACTTGGATTGAATAACTATTACCTATATCGCTTTAAATCTTGAGTTCGAAAAAGGTGTTATAGCATTGAACTGTTTGTTAGTTTACCACGTGCCACGTCGCATCCGGCGGGGAGTGGACCCCTTCGACGCTCACAAGGCTTGGCAGGACCATCTCGACAGACTGGCCGCCATCGACCGCCTGTATCCTTCTCGCTACGGCCTCTACCTTAAAGACCGGGCCTACCCCATCACCGACCTGTCCGCGCCCATCGTCGACCCTCTCCAACCCAAGAGCCTTAAAGGCATCGAATATGAACCCGACAACAAACCGCACTGGGGAACAGGTAAATTCTATTAAAATATATGCACGAACATTTTAGATTAAGTCTGTAAACGATGTCGAGTTGTATCGTTCGTTTGCGCTTTTAGTCAATCTTAAAAAGTGGAAACTGAGTAAGTCTTTTCATGTGTCTCGAAAGGATTTTGAGTGTAACAGCGAACGAAATAATATCGATCTGTTACTGATCCGTGTACGCGCTAGGAAGTGAATGCCTCCAATTCCGATTTTATGATATTATAAAATATTTGAAATGGAAACATTCCGACCATAGTAAGCTACCTGGATTCAGAATTATTATAAAATGTAATAAGAATCGACGACTCTACATGAAAATTTAAGTATTTAATATTCATTAGTAGTTGTGGTCGACTCTTATAATAAAACTCCAAAAATATATTTTTTAAATTTTCACGAACACTGCATCAACTCTTTTTGTAAATTACTTTCGCAGTAAAATATTGTCATTCAGTATTTAATAGGATATCTACAATTTAAACTTCAAAATTTTATCTTGTAATATTTTCATTTAATGTAATTTAAAGCGTTTCTGGATTCAATAATGTATTGAGATGCTATTATACTACTGAATATTTTATGCTCTGCTGTTTATAATTTATCAAGTACAAATTTATTTACATAAACTAACCCAAGTCATTTTTTATATTAAAATATAAAAGACAAATTCGTGTTTAATTTAGTAGATTAGAACCTTCCTTTCATTGGCTACAGTTTCATTTCTGCATATTTTATAGCTGATGAGCGTTCATAGCAAAATCGTCATCATCATCACATTGTAAAAGTTGTAATTATCCACATCTGATCATATGCATGAACTGCATTGTAAATATGCGCAAGACAACATTTGGGAATGAAATTAATTACGTGTCCATAAATTTGCGAACAGTACACTCCATTCTAAAAGATTGTGATGCGTTTGCAATATTGTATGAAACCGGTAATTATTTCGATTGGAATGGTATTGACCATGAGACTTCAATGAAGGATCGTGGCCATCGAGGATATCGGACGTGTTCAATAAGGATCCCTTTTTCGCTGATGCCGAAAAATGGGCAGGTTTTGATCGTTCACTCCGAGGCAAGTCCCCGACACCCGTGAAGCCAAGGATTAGTCCTCCTCGCGACACAGAGGTCGCGTTTGATGCGGACGGTAAGACTGCAACAGATATCTATCCATCCTGTTTCTTCGTCACAACCCTGTGATCATTTTTCTTTTGGACAGTTTTTAATTAATCCGTTAAGTGTTGGTAGTACCTATCTTCAATAATTATGTAGCTAGATGAAATTTCCCTTATTGTTTCGATATCTGAATCTGAATCAAGACGTCAGAATTCACGAGAATCGATCAATTGTCTATGAGTGTACATGTTCTCATGTAAGTGAACGTAACATGCTTAGATCATTTCTTACACAATAATTATTAATTATGATGTACCATTTCATTTTAAACATTCGACATCAAATTACTAATAGATAACATTTTGAATTTTAGTGAGGTTAACAGTTTTTGTGATAATTTTAATAATAATAATATTTAAAATGTGTCAGCTAAGCTTTAAAAAAGGATTTTTAAATGGCAAATTTAAATTTCATTAAAGAATAATATAGTAAATTATGATGTTTAAAGTTAGAGTAGCTGAAGACTAATAACTGTTTGCTTGCTTTTGTGTGTTAAATAAGGGCATTGACGAAGAGCAGTATATAGTATCTGTCGTCCGATTATTAATAAACCTATAACATAGGTGCGCCGTTGTACAACGCCGGCGGATTGAGACGCAGGCCGTGGGCTGACATTTTCAACCCGAGTCCTTCTCTGCCAATTTCTGCCATCACAAGGGACCCCTTCTGGTACGATTGGCCTGAGCTGAGACCTATGGCCAGATGGGACAGGAGCCCGTCCTACATTCGTGATTCCTACCTGTCGCCGGTCAAACGCACTTTCCTTTGGGACAAACACCCAATCAGGCCTTTAGGTTAGTGATTCGCTGTACATTAACTATGCTTTTCGAGCTGTACAATTCGGCCTACTTTCTAAATCATTTTTCAGCTCTATCATATTACATATTATATAACATTGTTTAATTACAACAAAATAATAATAGTAACTCTCTGATCACGGCAGATTTAATGATGGCAGACTTATTCACAGTGGGCGATATAAGCAAGACTTTACCTTATATTCGTAGTCTATAAAATCTGAACATCATCAATGGGTAAATTCGACCCCCAGTAGTTTAGACAATTATTTTATCCATGTATTATCCAAACTGTATTTTTATGAATAGTATGCTCCTATTTCATTGTATTTTGTAATAAGTATTGTACCAATTAATTTCAATATCTAATAAAATATTCATATATTTGTTTGAACTATCCTATGTATTATGTTCCATCGAATATAATTTTGTCTTGCGTAATTACAATGTCGGTTTATGAATTTTCTTTCTTATATCTTATCATTAGCTTTATTTAGATATCCTAACCATGTTATTCATATTTTATTCTTACATAATGACATCTTCTGCGTACTAATATTCATTTCTTTCATTCAGTCATCATCTTACTTACTATCAGACATCTTACTTTATACTAAATATAACTATATATGTATTTATACCTATACCTGTTCGCCCTAGTAGGTAATACCTTCCCGCATTTTTCAAGTATAGGTCGCGTCACGAATCTTTAGCGCAGAAGTCAAAAATAAGGTATCGAACTAACGGCGCGGCGCGCTGGACGCGTGATCGTCGGGTGCGCGAGCGTTGATTGGTTGTCCCAGTCGTGTTGTCTTTCTCGCACCAATACGTCAATTACGAGCGCGATTCTACCGATGCACAGCTATTCTCGTCCAGCGCTAAACATAAATGACGCGACCTATACATAAAATGAAAACATTAATTTGTGATTCTTGTTGTTAAGCAAACGTCAAAATGTTTTCTAATAAAACATCTGTAATTAGACAGATTTTGTGGGTATTTCTTATTAATATCTACTAATACCTTATTTAATTTATTATTTATAGAAACAAATTATTAAGTTTTATGTAGGTACAGATATATTTTAATGATTTTGTACATTTTCAGCTGCTGCTTTTTAAGGGCCAATCAACGAATAATCTGATCGATGTTGTGTAAAATACAAGAATATTATGAACATTTACATTTACCATTACATTGAATGACTATGTTAAATAACGTGATATACCGTACCATCGAATGTCAACAATTTTTACCGCTAAGTTTATCAAAAGTTAAGGAAGACTGCAATAACATAGTCACTGCCACGGAAATATACTTACTTTGTTACGTTAATCGTTTTTAATTAATTTATTTTTATGTAATCCAAAACGTTTAAAAAAATAATAAAAATATAAAAGGCAATTGCGTTTTATTTTTAGTTTAATTCAAGATTCAAGAACAAGTATATATGACATATCCTACCATCTCCTTTGCATGTAGGTACCAACTACCAAGCGTTTTCAAAATAGGTGCACAATTCTAGAAAGGAATCTTAAATACAATTAGATATTTTTTAATGATCGGATATTTTATTAATATTAATTATTTGTTTGGACTTTGGAGAATTAACGTCGAACGATTAAATTTACACTAGTTTTGATCACTTTAAAGTTTGTTAACATACACGTGCAATTATACAACTATAATACTAAAAAAAATAATCTATCAGGATAAGGTATTAATTATGTATACAAAGTTAGATGGGTCGCTTGTATTTAATTAATTTAATTAAACATGAAAAAAAAAATAAAACGACCAAAATATGGATTCCTACAGTCGACAGTACTTAAATGTTTTATACACGTGTTCCTTAGAGAATAGTTATGTCGCAGGCGGATTGTATAATCCGCTGTACCACATTACGACTAGACGTTTTACAAAACAGGGCCGTTTTGCAAAGCGGCGGTTCAACGATTAGCCGTATTGAATGCGGATAAGTAAAAAACAGCCTAAATGTATTCGTCGACATATGTTAGTTTTTTAATATATTAGGTTAGGTTGAGTTAGTTATTTATCATTATAAAAAAACTTATTTACTCATCTTTAATAAAAATAAAGCTGAGTAATCAAGTTCTTTTTATAATGATACTAAAACTATGACGATGACACAAAAATAAATGATACAAAAACTACGCACGACAATACGGCTAAACGTTGAACCGCCGCGCCGCTTTGCAAAACGGCCCTGTTTTGTAAAATGGCTAGCCGTAATGTAATACAGCGGATTATACAATCCGCCTGCGACAGTTACACAAGTAACAATAGACATGAACGACACGTAAGCTTTGCTGAAAAGATCAAATATTATTCTCTGGTCGACTGTGATAAGTCTGAGTCAGCCTGATTAATAATTTCTCTGCTTTACTTATATTTAAGAAGAATATGTACACCTAAGTTTAATAATTAATTACCTAGTTTTCCGAATATAGCATATTTCGCATTATGCGAAATAATGCTTAACGTTGAATATTTTATTTACATCTTTCGTCATATATCGAGAACTCTTAAAAGAACTAAGTTATGCTTTCGCTGGATGCGTATAATTACATGTGCATTTCAAGAAAATAATCAAATGTTTTTCTTTTTACTTGACATTGATGGCAATGTCGCACAATGCTCTGTATTAGAAAAACTAGGTCAATAAGTTTTATTCGTACGCGTCAATTATTATCTGTTACCTGTCAATGCCTCACAGATTATAGAGAAACTTGTAATGAGTGACTTCACTCTGGTCTCTGACATTCACATAAACATTAATTTTAATTTTTCAAATGAAAAACGTTAGTCGTTAATATTAAAAACCAAAAGCGTCGAGATATACTTTTGTTTTGTATGTTTTTATCTGAAAGGAACACAAGTACAGTTAATTAAAATTAGTTAGTACTTAGTATAACTACTCAGGGGTTTTAGAAATATAGAAGATGCAGGATTGTCTTGAAAATTTAAATGATGAAGATACAAACATCAACAACTCTGACAATATTATCTTCGATAACGTTACTGTTTTGAAGGAATTTAGTAATATTGCTAATCTTGTTCGGTATGTTTAATAGTATTTAACCAATTTATTAGTCAGATTTATAATACTATTAGAATGTCAAATTTTTTATCAATAATATAAATTTATTAATAGTTAACAGTTGGATAAATATTTCTTAATCAACAAATATTTTTAAATTGTTTTCATTTCAGAAATGAAGATTTTCTAGATACAGTTCCTAAAGCAAAATTAAAGAGAATTAAGTGGGTACCAATGTTCAATTGCCTAAAACAAGGTATACTAGATGAAATGGTGCAAGAATTAAGTTCAATGTGGAAATTTGAAAATATGGCTCAAAAATTAGAGGAGTTGGAAAAACAGAAGGAAAAATTTGCTAAAATTGATCCAGATAAATCTCTTTGGTAATTTACATTTTATTGTTTATTTAATTTACACATAACTTTATTTTTAACTTCTTTGTATTTGCTTCAGGCGACCAAATCATTCTAATATCAAGGATCAGTTAAGAGCATCTGATGCTTCAAATTTAATAAAGCAAAAAGCATCACTAGAATCATTGGCAAAGGAATATGAGTTAAGAGTTACAAAATTGAAGAAAAAATTAACTGCTAAACGATGTTACGTTAAGGCTCTTCAAATAGATATCCAAAAATATGAAAAGAAAAATGATGAAATTATGCAGAAAATATCAGAAAAAATTGAATCTCATTCTAATTCAATTAATATAATGTTACCGAATTGTGTCACAATTGATGAAAAAATTTGGTCAGAAAGGGAAAGAGAACTGATGGAAAATAATTGACATAATACTCCAATATTGAATAAAATTTATATTTCAGAGAATTGTACACACCTGAGAAACATAACAAAATTTAATATATCGAAACTCTTCAACTCATAAAACATGAAACAATTCTTTTACAAGTGTTACAAAGTGAAGAAATGACTTATGTGTAATACAAAGTGTTACCAAAAGCAAATTGCAAGCTTCATATTGCAGTGTTAAACAAGCAAACAATAACTACATGTTAAAGAATTTATTTTTATCTACACACTAAATAATAAAGCTTTAATATTAATAAACTCTTAGGTTTTCAAATAAATAGTCCTTTTTAGAAATCGTCAAATGTATAGTTTTTATGGAAAACATAGTGACTAAATGCAAGCAAATGAAACAAAAATAAACATCTCATTTTAAATAGTAATATTTATTAATGATTATTTGACAATGTTAACATAGCTAAAAAATAAAATTGTACAATGCAAAATTTGCATATAATTTTTATAATAATATAATATATAGCAATTGCACTATTGATGCGAGGACTACACTGCTTTCTACAGTCATAATAAATGATATCAATCCATTTATAGATGTGCTAAGGTCACACAGATAAAGCCTCTGGGGAGATCATGCCAATTTGCCAAAAATTTTGATATAACTACTTATAGTAATAGAGTAATACTGTATGCAAAATAACATTAATTTCACTGGAGAAAAGGGCTCGTTTCCTAAGCATACATTGTAATGAATTGCAATGAGTCCTAGAATATAAATAAACACTTATTAGCTACAGGTGAATGTTAATATCATGTCTCAGGCCAGCTTCTCCACAGGACATTTTTTAAATCAATCACAATAAACACATCTAAATAATTTAGAAGACGAGTCAGTTTTTATAAAACATTGTCGTCAAAACTTATAATTTTAAGTTCATAATCAACCAATTTTACTTAAGACCTATTATACTTTACATTTATAGGCACATTAGTTACAGAATAAGAAACTCAAAATTGGTTTTTTCGATCCACTAAAACTACACAAGATAATGTGTTCTGACGCTTTTGTCCAATGCCCGCATATTAGCCTGCCAGTTCATTTCAAATCAATTTTCTACCACAATTCGTAACAAAAAAGGATAATGCTGCATTTTAATGAGGGATCGAAAAAGCTGTAATCAAAGACATTGCCGAATAAAATATGTCATACACAAAACTGATTAAACTAACTTCAAACGTCACAAAAAAGAAGGCACAAATAATTGAAAATAATTTAAACTATACATTTGACAATTTATTCGGCTCTGTCCGATGATTACTCTAACATCGTAATATAATACATGATACAATTAAATTAAATTATTTGTAGCATCCTTCTCACTGTGCAGCACACTGGATACCAAACGTCAGTTATTTCTTTTTTGGTGGTGATCGTTGGGGTGTGGCCGGTCTCCCGCTATTGATGCCATTGTACTGATATTTTGCTTTTTTCTCAGACGGCTTTAGTATCTGTTTATAAATTTTCTTATGAAATAATATAGCAAATCTTCCATATTTCATTAATTTAATTAGAATAGATCTACCAATAATTTAACTATAAATAAAGATGTATACATTGCCTCTAAATCTCTGACACAACTTGTAAAATATATGTATAAATAGCTAAAAGGTACCTCAAAATTCAATTATGTAAATAAAATTAATAACACATAGTAAAAGTAACATACCTGGAAAGAGCACATTAGTGTCTCATCAACTGACATCATTCCTCCGGCATTATCAAATTCACCACAGTAGTTGGGAGCAGAGAAGAGTGTTACCAGCTGCCTCTTTGCGAAAAATTCATAGCCATCTTCAACAACCTATTAACAATACAAAATAATATATTTGGTTAATCTATAGAACTACCAAACACAAAATATATTGTAATACTTAGATACTTTACTCTCTGGTTGATCCAAATTACATAAATAGACATACCTGATGGGCTCTGCAAATTAGGTCTAAGTCATGTCTATTTAGAAACTTGCTGACAACATCTGGGCCAAAAGTGAATGACACACCACGATCATTTTCACCCCAGCCTTGCACATCCTTATCTGGATCTGACCACAGTAGATCGCACAGTAAACCTGTTAAAATAATTACAAGTTTAGTAAGAATTTGTCAATACTTAAATCATTAGTATGAACTTGTTGTCCCACTCAGTATTTCTTTTATAGACGATTTTAAATTATTCATAATTATATATAGTGTTGAATTTGGATATGCAAATGCACATTTATTTTGATTATAGTTACATATTATATAACTTAATGCTGAATTTAAGATAACAAGTGTATGTGGCTTATTATTTTTAATGTTATGCAAATCTAACTTATTTCATCTACTATCATATAATTATTGTAATATAGGAGTATCATATAATTATAGCTTTACCAGTATCAGGGACGTCAGTAGGTCGCATTATCCGTCGAATTTGCTCCATGCCTTGCAAGTCGGGCGAAAGACCACCATGGCAGCAAAATATTTTTTCGTCAATTATAGCAGCAATAGGCAGGCAATTAAAACAGTCAGTGAAGGTCTTCCACAACTTTATATTATATCGACGTTTACATTCGTCATAGAAACCTAGAACACATTAAATCATGATTAATACTAATATCATATGTACTTAAGCAGACTTTTGTAAAAAATTATATATTTTCTCATTAAACACTTTTCCACTGCACATGCTTAATAAGCAAGGTCAAAGTTGTATTCGTGAATTATTTTAAACAGATTTTTATATATTTATAACTTTGTTGAAGAAAGAATAAACAAATAGTTACCATAAATACGATTTATGCTTGCGCATTCGTGATTCCCGCGTAAGAGGAAGAAATTCTCGGGATACTTGATTTTATAAGCAAGCAGAAGGCATATGGTTTCGAGAGACTGCTTGCCACGATCGACGTAATCGCCCAAAAATAGATAGTTAGCTTCGGGCGGAAAACCGCCATACTCGAAAAGGCGCAACAGATCGGTGTACTGGCCATGTATATCACCTGAAGGAATGCACAAATTATAAGATGATTTAAAATTCTACTTTACCTTAAATACCATAACATTTACGTAAATAGCTTCATACTATAAAAATTATTCTGGGTTAGGGTAAATTTAGCATGTTAGGCTGAAAATGAATTATGCTACATACTAAATAAATATTACTTAGTCTTAGTAGATTTATATTTTTTAGTAATTCTTTATTCTATGAGAGTATTTAATTTATGTAAACAATATTTCTTGGATACATAAAGAGAATATTCAATGAAAATATATACAATTATATCATCAAGTTATATGAACACTTTCATGAAACAATATCTAGTTTCATTAATTACCTCTAATTACATTACAACATCAACTATTTAATATAATGCAATTAAAATTTTGGAGGTTGAATTAAAGGTTGACCAAAGACAATTCTTACTGTCTTATTGAGTTTTTTTACATACAAGTTAGTTTATTCTGTATTATCTATATAATATGTTATGTAATAGGAAAGTCTAGAAATACCACTAACAAATAAATAAACAAAGTATAGCTTTATATATGCAAAAAATAAAGTTTAATATATATTGTAATTTATAAATGGCATTCCATTGTAATTGAGGTAGTAACAACATAATAATTCAATAAACTTAAATTATAAAAAATCAACAGTCCTTTCAACATAGAAGTACTACAATAATAATAATTACCACAAATTTTGAGTGGTGCTTCCAATTCCAAAAGTATGGGTTGTTGCAGAAATATTTCTCTGGACTTAGTGCATAGGCCTCGCACCTCTGACTCTGACATCTGCACTGTTTTCCCAGGGCGGCATCCTCGAACTATAACAAATAATAATATAACACAAAATATAAACAAACATACAACAATACCATAAAGGAAGCACAAAAGAATAGAAGAATGCTGGGGCTTATTTACATTGAATTGCATAAACATAAAAACTTGATATTATATCATTAGTTACAAATTTAGAAAAGACTAGTGATTAATCAATTCCACTAAAAGTACATTTTCACTACACACTATTATTCAATTTAATAGAAACGGTAGTTATCCAAGTTGTTATAACATTTCAATTAGTTAATCCACTTTCATGAATGTTAACATAAACATCAGGAATTTATAAATAACTGATACTTATATAGTATATATTTTTTCTTATTGGTAGAAACAGGATATATGGAAAATAATAAATATGATTTAGTGGCGCAAATAAATCTGTAAACATCTAGCAATGTACAGTTTTTACAACAAGTCTGGTATCAATCATACATTCTCCAGAAAAGATGTCTTTCAATTTTCCTTTTCGTCGCGCAGTTTCTTGTTGCAGCCTGAATACTGATGTAACCCATAAAAAGCAGCATGATAAAGTGAAATTAACAAGTAAAGTAAAACACAATGCGAACAAAGCACAACAATAAGCCCATGAAATAATTAGAAGCTATGATATCCGCCTTCATTGGTGAAGAGCTCTTCAATACACTGAATTGCTAATTTTACATGCATTTAGTTGTTTATTATGGCATAATGCTCATTATTTTTTAAATTTAACATTTGAAGTAGATTCAGATAAGAATTGAGGATAATCGATATATTTATGAGTTAGACGTTACTATACCTATACACACAATTACGCAACTAAGAACACAATTAAACGAAATAAATTTAGTGTCACAATTACACTACATTTAGAGATTTCTAAAGCACTGAAAATTAAATATATAAGCATTTTTTTACCTTCTAAAAGTCTGTGAATAAGACTATCAACATTTAGTTCCTCCGCCATGTTTACTACACCACGATTATTTTACGTCAAACAAGAGTCAAGAAGTCAAATTTATCGATGATAACCATAGTCTACAAACGCTATGTACATATTTTACAGGTTTTATAAAATGTACAATAACAAATATGAAATAATATACGAAATTAATGAGTGATTTTCAAGTTATACGTCTAAAATTTATAGGTATATTACTTTTATTTCATCCTATGTTATTAAATTATAAATTTGCATAGTACTTAATTTATTTTAATTTCATTAATTTTAATAAATGAGTTATCCCATTAAATATGTTTAGTAGTAAACGTATATACTACTCCCAAAACATTTTTTACATATACAGGTACATTTTTTTTAAATGAACGATAATAGATAAAACTTGCGGGAAGATAAAATATAATTATGTGGCATTACAAATCATTTTTATTTTCATGAAAGGGTAATGAAAATTCCATAATTTTCTTTAATATACGAACTATGATATATATAGCAGACTGTTTATTCTTTTTATTCTCTGTGTGACAAATAGACTGCTTCAGTAATCCATAGACTATGTGTGATTTGTTTTTAATATTCCATTTTGAAAAGGCAAAATGTCGCTGTTCTCGGTTGTCAAGCTATTTTCTCATCGCAATGTGCCGTTCTGGCGCATACTATGTATGAAACATTACTGTTTGGCGTGTGCGTTGTATTTTATTTTAGACAAGACTTGACGGCTATTTAAAAAACTCCATGGCTTTCTATTGGTTATCGCAATATTACTGGTTTGATATTTCGTAAACATCAGAAACGAAACAAGAGGAATATAAAGTCTAATGGGAGGAAAATGTACGTTTAAAATAGCGTAATAGAATTGTGTGCGTTGAAGTAAAGCGTTTCATTAATAAGGCTTAAGTAACCTTAACTGCCAATTAAATCATGGAGGAGAAGATGGAGAGTGAGCAGAGTTATAGTGAAGAGAGTAGCAGCAGCTCTTCTGATAGCTCAAGTGAGAGTTCTGAGAGTGATGAGGAATTGATGGAGCCTGTTCGTATCTTGGGACAAACTTTAGAGTTACCTCAAGATCTTTGTGAAGATCCAGCTTTGTTTAAAGAGTTTTTTTCAATGAAAACATGGGATAGCTTAGAAGACAAACATAAGGAATATTTGAAAGAATTCTTGCCAAAGTTTTCTGAAAATGATGAAGAAGAGAAGGAAACAACCATAAAAATGCTATTTAATCATGAACCATTTCATTTCACATCACCATTAACATGTTTTTTTAGGAATTTAAGGCAAGGTAATTATAGACCGGATATTGCTAGAATGAGGAAGTTTTTGACAAAAGCCAGAACAAAACAACAAAGGCATAAGGTATTAAATTAGAGTATATAGAATAATAATTATAATATTTAATAAAACATTACACATCTAAATTTCATATGGTTTTTAGATAAAGTCTTACTATGCAAAGTTATTACCAGAAGTATTAATATCACGGGAAAGATTGTTAGCAGTAGCTAAAGCAGCTCCACCAGGCCCTACTCCACCTGTGCCTTTATTGCCACCAAAACCTTCCACTAGGAATAATTATAAGCCAATGTATGTTCGAGCAAGACATAGGTATTTTGAAGAGTTGGCTGCTATTTGGAGTGAAGTAGGTGGACAAGAATCAGAGGATGAAAATTACCCAGAAGGGCCACCGGAACATTTCTTAAAGAAAAGAAAAAGGAATAATGCAATACAGGTGATTTTAAAGTGCTTTCTATTATTGTATATATCTGTATATACCTAATTGTCATGATAATATACTAGGGCTTGCAGAGCGCTGATAATAATGTATCTGGGACACT
>JADANM010005719.1:4200970-4256414 GCA_026213755.1 Eurema hecabe
GGGCGCGCGCGGCGTGCGCGTGCTGGCGCCCGCCGCGCGCCTGCAGCGACCCGTGCTGCTCGCCGCCGCCAAGCCGCTGCACAACATCATACTGCAGGTGACGACACACGACACTACACTCACACGAGACGACAACGATACGACAGCGACACGACAACGATACACCACTGTGCACGCAACACGCAACACGCACTCATACTTACAATAGGTGTCACGCGAAGCACGAGCCCTTGCGTCAGTGAATACGTGCCCTAAATGTTACTGTCACTGTTAATCGAAGAGAAGATCTTCTGCTCGAAGATCACTGATCGATCGATGGTTGAGCCCCAAGGATTTAGTGGCGATCAATTTTATTGTCAGTTATATAATATATCTCATAACGAAAAATAGAATTATTGCTTTGTTCATGAAGAACTAACAACCTTATCTTATAGCAGGGCGACGGCAGCGCCATCCGAGTGCCGGCGAGCAGCGGCGCTAACACATCACAAACTATTGTCATCAGTAATATTGGTAAAATCTGCTTTCTAAATATTTCATCTCATAATATCTGAGATCACTCGCAATGCTAAGAAAGAAAGAAAGAAAGAAAATAAATTTTATTCTGAATAAGTTTCAATCAAACACCCTCAGAAAGTCTACATGATGCCTACCACCGGTTCGGGAACTAACCCGGCGAGAAGAACCGGCGTAAGAAACTCGCACGGGCTTCCATACAAATTATTTCACCAACACTTCCTATTATTAAAATCATATATTGTTATAAAAGGTATCCCATGTTATATCTCAAGATCTAGAATATCTGTAGCACATGTAAAACAATAGAAATGTTTACATATAAAACATTGGTATGGATGTTAATAACAATTTTATATTATATGTCTTTATAAACTGAAATGAAATTTAATGATATCTTATATTACTATAGTTCTTGGTACTAACTTATTCAACATATTATGATATCTAAGAAGTTACCAAAATGTATTTCTTTATTTTTCTTAAACTATGTTCATGATGCATATGTGTTAGTTAATATAAATATGTGTATCATAATTATTAAAAGTATCTTAAATTTCAGGTGCACAAACCATTACGACTTCAACAACTTCAACCCCAGTACTAAAATTGCAACAGGTACGATCATTAAGTTCAAATTTCCTTTTTTTAATCTATCTGTTACATATGTTGAAGTAAAAAATCTAAAAATACAAGTATATGTTAAAATATACAATTGAATGATGATGTATGACATTAAATAAAAAAAAATTAAACATGTTTAAAATCCATTAATTATAATTATAGGTGAATCCAATACATCAGGTTAAACTCGCTCAGGGCGTTAAAATACAACAGGTGATCCCTTGATATGTGCATGTTATTGAAAACCTTAAAGAATATCACTAATTTGCACGAATAGGCATTATTTGCATGAATAACAGACTAACAAAATTCAAGCAACACATTTTTTTTTCAAAATACAGTTTTTTCTATGGCATGAAATTTATATGATACAAAACAATTGAACTGTCTAATACATTAAAAAATCAGTATAATATATTTCTTTTTTCGAGTACTTTTAACTTTTAAAAGTAGAAATTGAGTTTGATTATTACAAGGTAAACTTTTTACAATCGTGGCGTGGTATTTAATGCACTGTATGACACTAATAAACTTTTATAGCACTGCTAAAACATGTCTAGTGGGAAGGATGTTAATGTTTAAATATATTAATATTAGTATTTTCAATTTAAATAAACGACAATGTATATAATATTATTTTTTTTAATAAGAATTACATACAAAGAGGATTATAAACCGCAGTAAAAGCAAACACTACAGAGAATTTCAAAAATAGCTTTTATTATGTTTCTTTAATTATATAAAACTACTATATATATATAGGATTTTCTTCCCAAAATCATTAAAAATGCCTATTTTGCATATATGAGAAAACTTTTTTTGTGAGTACCTCGTAATAGGTATGAAAGGAAAAGATTTATAAAGTAACTAGCAACGCCCCGCGGCCATATCCGCATTTATTATGTATGTGTATTATACACACAAACCTTCCTCTTGAATTACTACAAAACCGGTTGCGTCCTTTTAAAGATTTAATAATACTGACTAAAGATACACAAAGACTTAATTCAAAATTATTATTAAGTGTTTATAGGGACAGACAGTAGAAAGCGACTTTGTTTTATACTATGTAGTGATGCGATTATTGTAACTATTTCAGGGTGCGTCTGCAAATGTGGGTGGCGGCGTCCGCAGCGTGCTTATGGACGGGCAGCAGCTGAAGTTAGTGGGCGGCCGGCACGTGCTGGCGCGCCTGCTGCGGCCGCCGCATCCGCAGCACCAGCAACACCAGCAACATCAGCAACAACAGCAGCACCAGCAACACCAGCAACACCAGCCCCATCCGCAGCAGTGATTCAGCGAACTGAGACCATGTGCAATACACAACTATGAACATATATACCATGTGTCACCTTGATGAAACTGCATTTTTGATTTAAAAACAAAACATTTTTAATTTAGTAATAATGATTAGAAATTAAAAATATGCGACCGGTTGTCATTCAATGTTATTAATGGATGGTTGGTAGTTGTTGAGCAAGAGATGTTATCTGTTTCTTTAATACAACAGATGTGTTTGTAAACTTTGAATTTGTTCAAAACGTAGAATTGACAATTCAATCTTGTTAAAAAACAGTAACTATGACACTACTTCGACTATGACTAACTGATATACATTTGTTTTTATTGGAATATAACTTTGAACAGTATCGCACAAAAATTTAATTACATAAATTCATGTTGTTACTTTAAATGGTCTATAGTTATTGGATATTTGAATGCTTTTTGACCTGATAATTCGAGATTCATTTTGAATCAGGTTAATGTTTTAAGAGAGGAAAAGCAAAATTGTAAAAAATAGTTCTATAGAATTTGGACTAAGGTAATTATAAAGTGAGTTAATATTATTTCCAAATTTACAAACGTCCTATATATTTGTACATAGATAGACCCATTTTGAATACTTTAAAAATAATGGAAATAATAGACAGTTTAAGGAACACCACATAATGTAACACTAAATCGCGTATGAGGTTTAGTATGTAAATATAGCTAATATTATAAAGTCTAGCAACGGATATTCAAATTCTTTTACAGCATATAATATTCAACTGAATATCGAATAAATAAGTAGCGCCAAAAAAATAGATGGAGTGTTGCCATGTATTATATGTTGCAAGCCTTAAATTTTCTAATTTTAAAAAGTATAATATGAACAGTCTATGGTATATGTATTTTTTATTTAACCAATTTGCATCACTTATTTTTTAATAAACGTTTGAGCTACTCTATTAAAATAATCTAACTAGCACTGATTAGTTTGAACAATTAACTTAAATACACTATTTGAACCGCATTCTCTTTGCATGCACATAAGCTGTATTTAAATTAAAAATGCACCACTTCAATTATAATAACGTTTTTATCATATAATTGTATATTTTTCCAAGTTATGTTTTTAATACGAGTACCCCTTTAGATATTGCGTCTCAAATAAGTATATACTACAATATATACTATTGCACATTATACTTAATGTGTAACATATTCAGGACTATTGTAAAGGAAGATAACAGTTCGTTTTGAAAAATCGAATTTTAAAACCTCTATATAATGAACCAAATGTTCCATATAAATTCGTCGAAATTTCGAAAACGATTTGTAAATAACGATTAGTTATTACTTTCGATGTTACGTTAGATAAGAAATGCAATGTGTATATAATAAAGTATGTACATTTACGTATTTATTTCGATAGAACACAACGTGGGTAGGATAAATTAATTTAAGTGTGTAGAAGAAAATCAAATAGAAAACTACTATTTAGGATATTTTTTATCAAACACCATGTTATGTGATTCGTTGAATTTAGTAAAGAATAAAGCCGTCTTCCAATCACGTTTTTTAATATTGGATAGAGAGTAAAGAAAACAAACAAATACACGAAGTGGTATATAGCGTGTACTACATATTGATAGGTTTCAATGTCCATTGCGCTATAATAGTTTAATATTGCAATACATTTTTACAAATTACAGCAATACAGATGTGCTCTTATCAAACCTGCGAGCAATTAATAGATATTATGTATTTCATAATTTTTTTACGAATCCTTCACTTAGACTTTATTTCAGTTCCCCTGGAGCTGTTTAAAACAAATTACGGAGGCGATGACGTTCATAAATCTTGCTATCTGGTGTTATATATGATTTGTTTTAAATCGAAAATCGTTTACCATCAAAATATTGACAAACAAGAATAAAAGAGTGATCGGTGTAGCGCTCCTTCCATGAATTAAACTGTAATATACTTGTACATTATGTATAATTAAGTTAACGACTTTTGATTCTAGAATGTATCATTTACGTTATTAAAATGTTTGCAATATTGGGATTTCTGTAATATATAAGTCAATTACGAACAATTTGTTTTAATACCCTATTCACATTTCATCTCATTTTTAACAAGTATTTATTTAGATGCTACTCTTTTTCTACACAGTTATTAAGAAATGAGACAAGATTTAAGTGGGAAAACATAATTTATTATATTATAATTCATTATGTACATAGTGTTTTAGCACAAAATAAATATACTGCTTCCGATAAACTAGACACAAAAGCTGATTGTACCTTAACAGCTATCGATATAGTGTGCGATACATTAATATGATATAAAATTTCGCTAGCACGATGATACCGTGAGACATCGATAATGACGCTAGCGTGTTTTGTATGTTGGTGTCCTATTATCACCTTATAAAACAGTGCCCCACCATTTCCTAACTCGCCTAACCCTTAGATATCACATATCGCCATCTCTTGGTACAGTATGATATTACACTCCTTACAACTAACACTGAAGCACACAGAATAAATTAAACGTGCCATTATAAAAATATAACATATCGAAACTAACAAAATACTACATCAGTCTTATATCTATACAAATGATAAATTACAATATAAAGCCGAATGTATGAGTATTGTTTTCAATGCTCAATTAAATGTTTATTTTTCTAACTAAAACTTTTTACTGCTATTTATTTGTATAAGGTGAATTTATTTGGGCATTGAACCAATGCGCAAAGTTTTAAATATACGAATAGCAACGCCAATTCTTACCCTACAGTCGATTATATTAAAAATAAACATTCACATTTATTTATTAATACTGACAAGGTATATTAAATAGCTTTTAGAGATATGAAAATGCATGAACGAAGACTTTCATGTTGTGTCTAAAAGCTCATGAACGCTATAGTTCTAACATGTTGGTTATTTTTGATAAATGAGAAAATATTTTTCATTAATTATACTCTACGAAGAAGGAGTTTTAAAAGGTGTAAAACTGCCGCTGGGTAAAATATACTTTGGCATTTAAAGTTCAGTCTAAATAAATGGATAAGCAATGATAATTTTTCAAATACATATAATTTGAATATGCTTTTGCAGCGTGAGCATTAGGCACTAGGAGGTTAAAACATGTAGGAATGTATTTGCGGAAGATTGCTACGTGCGTCCTCAGCAAGTCCGCCCCCCGAAAGGGTGCGCGAAGGAACACCGGTGGGTTTTAGTCGGTAGGGCCCTTCTGGCGAGTCCGACATAACCGCCTCTTTCTCCCCCGAGGAGGACGCGGTATCCGTAAGTGGATTTCCTCCCGTCAAAAAAAATGTACCTATAATGTATATGTTAATGAATAATAGTTTTTGCCAATTTAAACATATATGCCACCAGGATCATACCGTCTTATAACAGAACAAATCATTGTTCCTAAGGGAAATATTTTTTAGCTATATACCGTGGACTTAATAATTTTGATTAGTTGATTTTTATTCAAAGAAGATTACGTGTTACAATATAAAATTACTTTGAAATGATGGTAGTAGTTGAAATTTGAATATTGTTTAAGAGGTATATGAAGTAGTCGCAGTGGTACCGTGATGTGCACAGAACTCAAATGTAAGCTAGTTAAAGGCGCAATTCCAACTGGCTCACTCCTCCGTCTCTTCGGGGTTTTCAGCTTGCAATAAATTTGTGTTGTCATCTGTTTGCAATTCGTCGGTTAACTTCTGAAACAAGCAGCACATGTTTATGTGTTCCTATTTATTACAAGATTTACGCAGTGGCAATGGCTGCAAAATACAGCTTTAGCCGCCCTAGGCCATGTAGTAAGTATCAGCCACCCTCAGCACACTCATGTTAAGTAGGTAACGCATTTTCTGTTTTTGCCAACAATTTTTGAAACCGATTTCGAAATTTAGTGAACTATAATATGCTTCTGCTTTGTGCTGCTTCCTATTATTATAACAAAATTTTTAAACACTTCCCGGGCCGCTATAGGTCCGGGTCTTATGGCAAATCCGCCACTGGATTTATATATTATCATGACATATGTGAATTGCGAGCATAAGTGTTTTAGAGTTCCTTTTCACTAGCTCATCAAATGAATGTATAATGCTATAATATTTTTTTTTAGTTTCAAACCAAATTTAACTTATAAAATCAAATGTAAATTTTGACCAGACAACGGTTGTTCAGAGATTAAATTGCTCCACGTAAGTATGTAATTTAATTGCATTGTATCTGTAAATATGGATTTAAAATAGTATATGTACCCCAAGTTGTGCCGAAGAATGGCTGGTCCGTTTCCGCAGTTTTATCGCCAGAGCTAGCAGAAGCACTAGAGTCATTGACGACAAGGCAGCAGTCAGCAATGGCAGCAATAAACTATCTCCAGGTCCCTGTTACAAAAGAAAAAAGTAAATTGTTTGGAATACTTTAAATACAGAACTACTAATCTCTTATCCGGCGCTTTTAGCTGCCTATCAATGCAAATTATCTTTTCAGATGATTAATTTTAATGTATTATTTTAATTATATAAGAGACTAAATAAATACTAATATATAACTTATTCGCAAGTTTTTATAATAAAAATGCCAAAAACTATGTGTGGCTGTTAAAAATCCAAGCAATAATATCTAGTGAAATCTTTTGACAACCGTTTGAATTAAAACTCGTTTGTCTCTAACATAACTGTTGACATAAATCTATAGTAATCATCCCCAAGGAATAAAAAAAATCAGGCGCTAAGCTAACAATTACCTACGTATGTCCTTTTTGTCTTTATTTTATTTTTTTAAACTGATGTCGACGATTTATTACACGATGACTAGTTTACAATGTATGTTTAAATTGTTGATAATATAAACAATCCCCACTTAGTACTATATAAATGCAAAAGTATGTCTGCCTGTTACGACTTACGCTTTGAATTTGAAGCCCCTGAATTGATTTTTATAAAATTTAATACAGCGAAATTTTAGAACTTTGGAAAGGACATAGGTAACCTATTACAAACATGGGTTGAACCAATTTTTAATATAGAAATTGGTTCTTATCCAAAATTTATCTTCAATGTCAACAACTATAAACCGATGTGTGTGAGCTTTGAATTTTGGATTGTGTATATTTTTTAAAACATTACATTTCAGATTTGTAAAAAAAAACCGCCCGTTGACAATATCTTTATCTGTCATGAGTCATAAGTAATAACATTAATCAACGATACCCATTGAATAAAGTAACGACGTCATGTCAGTGCACTTAACGCTAGGAAAGTGACGCGCACTTATCTTTTTGCAATTGAAATGCTTCTAGAGATAGGAACATATTATAAATGAACGCACAGAACAAAGCTAACATTAAAACCAGTGATTAATTGCTCTTACTTATGAGCATCGCATAATATTACGTAGCAAATTATACCATTTACGTATCCAACATTACGTATTTATTATTGCTTTAGGTTACGTTTTACTAATCATGCAGTGCATGCTCACGCAAATATAAAAACTTGATTACGTAAGCCATACATGTTCGTTCAACACTTACATTTACTGGCCATTGGAAGTAAGTCGACGAATCGACGAATGGCCATCTCGCTCCGTACCATCCATTATCAGTCGCCTTCGACACCGTCACTTCGTCAGAGTCAGAACTTGGCACTGAAGAATCAGGTTTCAATGGAGGTAAAGAAAATACCTCATCCACTTCTAATGATTCCTTAAACTCTTCGTCGTCGTCTACGGATAATAATGTGTCCTTCAAATCCTTAAATTTTGATCGTTCACTCGTACTAATGATATCTGTTGTGGTTGAGGTTTGGACCGGTGTAGCTTTCGTTGTAATCAATACGTCATCAAATACTTTTGCACTGTCTGTTACTATTTTTTCAGTAGGATTTAAGGCACGGGAATAATAGTTGAATACATTTCGGATTGTGATGGGCTCAGCAGTGACTGTAGGTCTGATAATAATATCTTTATCCCAAGGTCTCATAGACATATAATGATCCAACAGGCGTACGCTGCCAGACGGGGTACCGATCAATGGAATCCGTTCAATATCTTCTGTTGGTAATTGTGGTAGAGATGTCGATGAAGCCGAGGCCTTCCACGATCGCAATGCAGGCATCGTCCACGGTGGTGTTGTTACTCTTTCACTTGTGACTGTAATGGGAACTGGTGTGGTTGTACTACTAGTTGAAACGGTAGACTGAGTTGTAGTACTCAAGTCTTCTCTAGGTTTCATGGTTATAATTTCTGGTGGCATTTTTAATTCCTTTTTACGTGAACGAATTAGTTCTCTACCGCCAGGTGAAAGAGGGGCAGACGTCGTGTCGTGGTGATCGAACTGCAATCTCCGGGCGAAAATTGCACCATTCATAACATAAAGTGGAACGGATGCGAGAGCTAATGCAATAATTGTTCCGAAAATTACCATCAAAACATATTTCAAAGTTGATCTTCTTCTCGAGCGTCGCACATGAATCGAGGGACTATAATCACGACCCTTTCCTTTAAGTCCACTGTTGTTCAGCACTTCCTCGGTTTGCGGAAGAATTGTGTACTGAAGACTGTTTTCACCGTGACGCACCGTTTTATACATGATGGCGAATGTAGAGAGCACTACATAAATTATTAAATATCACTTGCTTCCAAAACACATGCTCGGTATCACTGTCTTTTGGTTTGGTATATAAAAATGAAAATATAGCGTAACATTAATCCGTCCGGCGGTTTGGTGCGAGTTGACGAGGGTTCCCGTACTTTGTGAAGTGCCAATGGTGTCTTGTTCGCTGAAGTTGCGGCACGCATGCGTGACAACATTGAGCGGCTGCGCGGTCCCCCTTTTCCTGGATAGGGCTTTGAGGTTATGACGAAGATGCCGGCTCCTATAAAACGCATCTTGCCATGTAGACAATAAAACTCAATTAGATTATGTCATAAGAATCCCCTTTCTAGCTAATTCAAATTTAATAAAGATTTCGTATTATAGTCGTAGATTTATTACACTTCTGATTTGTCACATATTTCCGTGTTTACTTTTCTATATTTACCCAATAATACATATAATTACAAGTTTTCTATGATGGGTATGTTTATTATTAAGAGTCCGAATCAAAGCTGCACAAACGAAGTAAGATATAATTAGCTTAGTGTGTAAAGACTAAAGATAAACAATGTTCTCCTTCTAAAGCGTATTGCTCGCACGTTGAAGTGGGAGCAAATAAAGGGTATCTAATGCAATGGAATTAAAATCACAACATTGTTTAGTTTCAAGTATTTATAACTAAAGTTTTCTATATAAATGTCACTACTAACAGCAGATATTTTAAAGATCATATACACGATACTAGGATACGGTGACTACTAGAAATATTACGAATCATCTTGAATATAAAATAAAACTGAATCACTTGTCTCGTAAAGGTTTCTCACCCAACTAGTGTGAGTCACATTTCTCGCAATTCTATAACTACGTGTACGATTTTTTGCGAAGCCTGCTTAATTAAAACAAAACTTACCCTTATCTTCCCTCGGGCTCGAATCACGTACAAAATGTTATGAACATTTAAATCACACGTTAATTTGCTTCGCTTTTGTTGAAATAAACGATGTGATTGTATGATTATTTTTTTGGCTTCAAACCTACGTTTTGCTAACATATATTTCAAATGTAGTGTCTATAATATTTATCTAAGAACATTTTGAAGGGCTTTCTTTATTATTGAAGGCGAGCGATATTGAGCCTCAAAGTTTGGATATTAAAACTTTTTCACTTGCGTACCTATATTGAACTTGTCTTTGAACTCATTAGGCGATGTCGTCGTTTTAAGCCACTTTATTGCGATGTTCAGAATTTAATAAAAATGCAAAGGACTGTTTTAAAAGTCGTTTTATTTTTTATTATTTTTATAAGGAAATTAAAAATGTGTATCGATAAATATGTGCTATAGAGCTGTAATCATAATATTTTGATATAGCTACAAGTAAATCTAATTATTAGATATTTTTATGTTTTAATATTATATAAGTTTTCAACTGCTATAAATTAACAATTTAACATGCTTATAAAATACTGTTTAAAGAAACACTAAAGCAATCGGATTTTAAGAGCGCTTACATTATACTAAATGCACGCTTTAAATCCTCTACACGCCCATAGCTTGTAAATAATTTACAACAAACGAACAATGAGCTTTAAGTTTTCTCACGGAAAACAAACCTAATTGTGCACGTCTATACCTTCTCAGTTGATTAAATTGCATAACTCGCGAAACATTAAAGGAGTCGAAGCTTCGCCGTAGGCAATTCTAATGATTGTTAGAAAAAAATCGACAAGCAGCATATTAACGAGTTTTTGCGTCCGGTCAAACGAACACACCATACGAATACTAATTTACTTGACCTTGAACGGAATCACGTTTCCTTTCGAAATGGGTTCGTGAATGCGATATTTTTAGTATAAGAGTAAAAAGAGGACGGCGAAACAAATAAAAGGGTTGGACAAACGAATCGTCCCACTTTTTGTGCGACGATCCTTCTCTACTGTGTTCGTTAGATAAGCTACGGTTGTTCTGTGCCTTCACGTTCTCGTATCACATACCACGGGCTTTGTTATCATTAGCATGTATCCTATTACAACGATTTTATCAGTTTTACACTTCACTTCATTTTGAGTGCTTCCCAGAGAAAAACTAAGACTGTATTTCGTGTTTCTACGATAGCATTATAGCTTATTTTTAAAACTATTTAAGTACGAAGGTGCATCAATATTTTAAGAAATTAACTGCTTCGAAGATTAGACTTAAGATCCAGGTTTATGCCAAAGGAAAAAAAACATCAGGTACACAGTCTTTTAATGTAGCCAACTACGACTATTTTATTAATATCTTGAAGCCATGAAAGTGCTGAACAAGTTTTACAACAGTTATGTGCAATTTATACTTATTTTCACAAACCTGGTCCCGAATTTCAGCTACAATGGTGGATATGGATCATCATTAATCATTATTTTAAAATGAGGTATCTAGAGTTTGAAAATATTTCGTATGTTGTTTGCAGTATATAAAACATTTGGTTTTGTAAGCTTAGTCTAATGTAATCATATTCAAGTAAAGGAAAAGTACACGGAAACCACGTAATTAACCTAATTGATGGCTTGGAGACAGCTAAAATTTTCCACGAAAGAGGTCTCATGTGATCATACAAAGGGAAAATGATACAGTGTGCTGTAGGGCTTCCTTTTAGTACAATGACATCGTCAGAGCTATTTTAGTTAGTTGGAACACAGCCAGCGTTGCGGCCCACCGCGTAAATAAACGTATATGACAACGCTAACTGCGCCCTGTGTTTCACATGTTTCAATGGTAAATATAAAAACTTTGAAATTCATAGGAATATATTGCACCTATATTATAGACTATAATTGATAAATTAGATCGCTGTAAAGGTATAAAATATATTCGTTACGCTTTTGCTTAAAAAAAGAATCACCATTACTGGCCCACAGTGACTTGTAAATTACTTTACTAGCCATTAAATATCAATTTATATGACTATTGTTTAGTAATAATATCGATTATAATCACAAAAAATAGCAGTCTATGAATTTTTATAGTCTATTACAGCCTCCTACGATTAATATTGTTAATTGTTTCAATAAACCTGCTAGAAATTGCTTTGCAAAGTAACACTTTTTTGTTTAACGATAAGCATTCTTCAACTTTTATAACGGCTTAGTTTGATGGTCGAAATATACACTATTTCAGATTACAGTGGTTTTTACTGAGACATAAATTTGCAGTTAAACTACAAAAAGGATTAAGGCCTACGGTTATCCTCTTTCAAGAACCTATTTAGTAAACCAAACGATTAGCAACAATTAATTTGTCTCATTTTTTAACGAGAAATAAGCTCGCTGAATTTAAACAATATATAACAGAAAACACGTCAAAAATACCGGTAATGTAGCGTATTCCTTTTGTTTCCTAAAACGTGAACTAAATTTGGCTTGCATGTTTATGATCGCATACAATGGTCTTACAAGGCTAATGCCCTAGAAGTCTACATTTTGGCACAAAACCACGCTAAGTATATATAGCAATGACATCTACTAACAACACTTCATTGTTTTAGTTTGGTAACCAACTATTACTAAATTGACCTTGCCATTTTAGCAATAATAAATGCGATATTATGTTTCCTATACTAATTTTAAACAACCTCGCCAACCTTGAGGGTTCATAGCGTATCCTGAGATCTTTAACGAGTTTGCCTAAACAAACATCGCGCACATCTGTTTGGACAATAATCTGAGCGAGCCATTGCCCGAGAGGTTATTTCGTTTGTGAAATAGCGTTGAGGTTTTCTAGAGGTTTTAAGACCATTCTATGTATCTATATAATATGTATTATATCTACCAATTGTTCTTACATTTTTATAGGAATCAATATGTAACCTACCTACATCGCCATCTTTAAATGAATATTGTATGATACATCTTTTATAATACATGTTTAAAAATATGTATAATAAAAATATACAATTCTTAATCTTATGACGTGTAACTGAGAGATGCAAAAACTTATTCCATATGTAACGAAACGAAAGGAACTTATAAGTTCCTCGGTTATTGTTTATTTAAGTCTAACAGATAAGCACGAAGATTGTAAATAAAAGAGTTTTTTTGGTGATTTTTTACGCAACTTAATACTCGTATATCAGTCCCTTAAGGTTAGATAAGTGCCATACTCGCTTATCTTATCGGAGGGTAACTCTCATGGCTCTAGAAATTATTTTTTCAACATCTTAAGCTCTTGGTTTGTTAGAGAGACGTGATTTACATAGATGTGTGAAGTGTGATGATAATGTAAGACCTCTTAAAACTTCCTATCAGTAATAATAATAGTATTTGTTCGGAAAAAAATTTGAGACGAAATTAAAATAGTAATTAGCTCTCCGTTTTATATTGTGTGCAAAAATGGTTAGTATTTTGTACTATGTATCTATAAAGACAATAATATTTTAGAGCCATCATTGGATGTCTAAGCAATTATTTTCGCGATATAAATCGCACATACTTCAAAATTGCCATTACGATTCCCAGCCATGAACGCATTCATTCAGCGAAATGGCATTACGAGGTCCATTGACTCTGTGATTAGGCCTATTGTTTCTGCGCTAGCACTTAGTTGTATAATTGTCGTGTGATCGATGTGTGATCGGGACGCGGGTGCATCGCCCGCTCCTGACCCTGCCTGGCCCAATGCCACGACACATCTTGGGCAAATAGCCAACACTCAAAACCTTCCGCATCGCACATTATCATCTGTTTGCTCATATTTGAATATTTTATTACACTTTACGACACTTCCTAAGCTGCAAACTGAATCATACGTCATCTAATTGTGTCAAATCTTAAGTGTTTTAATCTTAAACAAATAATGTTACGAGCGTTATCCAATACTGAGATCAAAATTAATGACCAAATGTGTTGCTAAGTGCATAACTCGGTAACAGCTGAACCGAATTCGATAATTCTTTTTTAGAATATTCTTGAAGTACGAGGATGGTTCTTAAGCAGAGAAAAAAAGGGTAGGTGTAGAGTATAAAGTTACACTTAGGATAGTTACAGTGTGGACGCAGTCGCGTTGGGCTTGTTTTAATAGTCAGCATTTACATCAAACGAGAAAGCAGCAGTCCGAAACAATACAATTATTTTAATAATCTGAAGGGATTTTGTACGTTAAATTATAATAGCGCGATAAATTTTTTCAACTCCAGAACCTTTATACAATTTTGTTTACAATATAGTTTATAAAATACCTACGGTGCATACCTATGTGGATATAAGAGTAAAAAGATCGATGGCGAATTAATTATCTGATCACATCAAGGGAATCAGCAATCAGTTGGGGCAGTTTCCGATACATTAGGTAGTGTAATGGATAGTTAATTGATCATTATTGGCAGATTGTTTTCATTCGCGTAGGTTGAGGACGGCGACCTCCATGTTTACGTGCGCAATGCAATTGCGAAGCAAAATTTAAAGTTAAAACAATATGAGAGCTATTTATATAATTAATGTATTGATATCAAATATATAAATAACTACATATTATGATTAATGTACGTATTGATGGCTCATTATAATCTTTTCCCAGATCATTTATTTTTTCATTGCACTTTCGTTATTTGCGATAACGACATACAAATATTTTTTTTATATGAGCGATGATTTCACATAAAAATAATCGGAAACAATGTTAAGTATGCTTATGAAGCTCGAACTATTGAGTTTGAAGTAGGTTTATATAAATAGAACATAGTTTTGTCCCTGAAATGTATGGCATTGAATGTAACGTTAAGGGCGGTTATTACACCGTTTTGCTATTTTTGTCACATACGTCAAAATGTACCTCAACAAGTGTGAAAGTGAAGTAATAAAATCGAACTTTTGGACAACGGCCAGGCGATCACTCAAAATGCCCGTTCCAACTTGTAAGTTCTAACGACGGTGTGACAACAGTCACCTAATGTCTGGTAATTGACGAATTTTCTGACAAATTCTGGCGTTGTTTCCATATTTTTCTACGAAATATTACGCATTTGACAATTATTAATGACAGTTCCAAAAAATTTATGAACATGAAATATTTTAAAATTTATTGTTCTGGTGTATTCCTCTAATGCAGTGTCATAATATATGTGAAACATTGCAGCTTAAACCGCAATAATATAGTAGGACTAATATTATTTTAGTAGTAGATATGTCGTTTATTTATAACAATGTGAGTGATGTCCACATTTAAATATACCGTTGCATTATATATTTAGTATTGCAAAATCCTAATACAAACTATTTAACACGTAAAACGTAAATCCTTCCCGTCGTTTTCAGTACGTCAATTGATAAAATACGCCATGTTCTAAATAAAACATACCACCACAGCATAATTTATTTATGCGTTCCGGTCATTATGAGGCCGGTGTAGATTAACTAAATGTTATTATTATTAAACGTCGCGTAATACAGTGTAAGATAAAGCTGCGCTCCATATGTGCCCCTGCGACGTTCCCACGACGTCTCCCCCTCCGCCTCCCGCCCCCCGCCTACACCATGTGGCTTCAACCAAATTGTTAAGACCCTCTTCATGCAACTTCACTATGAACTGAACAAACTAAAAAGTATAGTACGCTAAATTTATAAAGCTCTACATAGGCTGGTGCATTTTTACCTCCCGCGTTTTCATGTGCATGTTCAGTGTTCATGCCTAGGGCTTCTGAAATGACGGCTCGTCGCTAATTGATAGACACGTAATTGATTAGTGAAATTAAAAGGGGAGAGACGATCGACATTGTTCCAGATTCAATGTTAGAGCTCTGTCAACATAAGCTTAATGAAAATTAATGTATTTGGAAGTAATCCATAATTTAGTGCATGACACACCGATGACAGATTACACTTTACACACGCGTAGTGCAAGCGACGATAACGAGATGATAAAAGATTGTTAGTGTAAAGTGCGATGAACTTTCGAGTAAAATTGAGTTAATGAGAGAGCAATTGAAGCGTGCATCCCTCCGGTGCCGAACGGAGAATTGCAGATGGCAAGTGCGTACAAAAAACGTGAACCCAACTACTGTGGCGTATGGCTTCGGCGAGATTTATGCACGCTACCTGCTAACTTTTTCGTGTCTATTTTTTGCTATCCTTTCTATATTATTTGAGCCCAAATGACAAATATTTCTGTGCTTGGGATTTTCCAGTCGATTTTATAGTCAAGACGACCTATGTTAAATAATTACTTTGGATAAAGAAGTGTTTGTTTAAAAGTTGTATTGATGCATAGTGCGTCGTTTATTGAAACTGTAATTAATGTCGCTGTGTGTATTCTCTATATGAAAAGAGCGAGAAAATGCGCTAGCTGGGTAATTATTGTCGTTCATAGAGACTATATAAAAATACGAATTTGTGATGTTAGCATACGCGAAGATGAGATTGAAACAAAAGAACTCATATAGAACACGATTAAAGAAGATACCATTGCTTTATTTCATTTGTAGTAGGTCGACTACTACGTTAAAAATGGTTAAATGTTAATGAGTAATTTGAAATATTCTGTTTATTAGTTATGTACGTATAATTATCGACAAAAGTAAATTGACATATCGAGTATTACATCAATATCCTTTATTTAAACGTCGTAACAACACGGCAAAATCATTATTATAATAATATAATTAATTTCCAAAATATAGGGATAATAATACTAAACGTGTTAATATACTTCTGTACCTAACCGTGTAAAAGTATTCATAATTCTATTGCATTGAATATATGTATGTACTGTAAAAATTATTTATACAATAGGTACAATATGGCTTACATTCGAATTCTGAAGAACACATGTGCGGTGAAGTGTGACACCTGACCTTACCCAATCCAAATCATTCTCTTGCACTTGTGATCCTTGTTAGTGATGTGTCCCGTCAAATGGTCGGCAAAATAAATAATATTTTCTTAAAACTAAATTTGGAATCAACATTTACATAAATCGAAAAATTACAGTCGTATTATTGCAAAAATACTTTACTGTAAATTTATAGTAGTAATAACGATAATATTACAAAAAACTACATGCAATTTTGCTAAGCATGGACTTTAATCATTAATAAATAAGATATAGACATAAATATATTGCAACATTTGGCCTTAGACAATCTTATAAGGATTTTATCGACAAATTTAGTATTTTGGCAGACAACACTGCGTTGTTTCTGAGTGGGATGCAGTGGCCATACAAAAACTTCACTTTTTATACGGTGACGAGAAGAAACTTGCCTCGCTTTTGAATAGATAATGGAATTGAAGTTGTCGCCCTTTCTTAAGTGCTTATTCATTTAGATAAGTGGTGCAAGTAAATAGAAAAACATTTTTTGCTAAAATAAAGAAAAAAAACAAGAACATTAAAAATCAAAAATAATGATTTAAAAAATTTGTAATGAGCATTCAGAATTATGTTATCTTTTGGCTATTGTGTTTTGTGAGCTCCGACTAGGTACACTTAAACTTCTAATACCAAGAGTTACGTACACACTAGGTATTTCTTATTAAACTCAATAAGGGACTTCTTATCAAACGGTTCTTCTAGTGTTAACTACAATTCGAAGACTCTTTACAGTTTAATTTTCTTAATGCATCGATTATTGTATGACTAGATTAATAATAATAATAATAATAAAAACCTTATTTCTTTGCCAAAAGTTTACAATGGTTGACATGACAATATACAATTTACAATTTGCGAACAAAATCTTCGAAAGATGTCACAGAAAGATCCCTAGCTAGATTATAAAGTAAGCTTAGATTATATTATGACAGACAATTAAATAAATTTCCAAATTCGTTGTAAGGTACGTCTTCGGTTGCCATACATAAAAAATCTATTTTTTAGCTCTATGTGTGACCTGGTATTTCGCAATAGCAGCTATAAATAAAATCTTTTAGCTATTGTGAAATGCGATCACGTATTTGTAAGCGGATCTCTTTGATTATATCTGTACGTGGTTTGGCTTTCCGTCTGAATAAAATGAAACGTAAACCACCATAAAATGATTTGGCAAATCTGCCAGTTATATAATATTAAGAGATATTTTATGCCAAATGGATATAAGGATTGCATTGTTAAGTAAAAGTGATGTATGTTTAAAAGTAAAAAAATGCATGTCTGTATTTAGCACAGTTTATATTTATATATTATTATACTTAGTATGAATGTTTTTTATTATATCGTTATTAGGTCTCATAATTTATCACGAGATAAAGATTATATTGCAATCCATTCAAAACAATCAGTGTTTCACTAGCGATCCAGACAAGGTATCATTAGCATTCTCTTTTTATCCTTTGTATTTTTCTCAATATAACGCGCGCAGAATGGCGGTGTGATTTTATCGATACACGAATAGTCTAACATTAGTTTCAACGTTAAGTATATAACTAGCAACAGGACTAAAACGAGTATTCCTTTGTTTTATTTCGTAGAAGCGTCAGAGGTCGAGACTGGCATGTAAAATGTGTAGATTTTTTAACCAAATGAGAGGCGCGCTCCGAAAACAAATGCTAGCTGAGCATTGTTTCCAATTCCCTGTAGCTTATAATTAAATTCTATTCATGTAGACGTCCATTATTTATCTCGATGTTTATAATGTACAAAATGTGTTAAATACAGTGTGGAAACACGTGTACTTTATAATATTGTTGTGTATGAACAAACATCGGCATATGTAGATATCGCCTGGCGAGCCGCGTCTCATAACAAACGCCCAAGTAATAACTAATAACTATAGCTAGCACTGTGTGGTGTGGAGTGTGTATGTAAATGGAGTTGCATGACGTACGTTTTCCAAGAGGTGTACAATGCACTTTTATAGTTCGACAGACGCGTCAAGCTTACCGCAAAAGTGATGTGGCAATATCGATGCACGCAAATCTTAGATTTATTCAAATATTATACTAAAAATTAATATGTCTGTCGTTTTATATTCGATTAGTGAATTTTTTCATAGGTTATTTTTTTCAATACTGCTTTTTATGACGGATTCTAATACATATGTTTATATTGTGTATTTTATTCTAATTATTAGTGTAATATTGCCAGTGTTTTGTTTTGTATCGTTAATGCTCTTCGTTTGCTTACGACGAACGTAAAGAACATATTTTTTAACAAAAAATGGACAGCCAGAATGCTTGACATAATATATTCCACATTGTAAAGTACGGGAACACATTGACCATAGAAAATCAAGACGTGTTTCGATAGCTAGTCCGCTAGTCGATATTAGGTCGGCACATCACTAGCTCAACCGCAAGTTATAAGGCTGGTCACGCACTTCCCTAAACGCGACCCGATGTATTGTCTCGTAGCTTGCCTGTGTCGTTTTTTCTCTGTTAAACCCTTTTGCATATTTTTAATATTAATGTTAAACTAACATGTAGATGTATCTTTTGTGCTAGGTAAAAAGGTAGTACAGTTATATAGATTTTGTTACCTTGGTATTGGAAGGAATCAAGTAGAGTAAAGATCAGCGGACACCAATTATTACTTTTTTATTTAACAAATGTACAATTTAATTAATGACATTTGTGTATTGTTACATGCTTATATATGCGTTTTAATATTCTTACTTCATATATTTTACTAACTATAGCATGTAACTTAGAATAGAGTTTCTTGTATGTAACTTAGATCGAAGTTCTGGGTAGCACTGCATTGGTTATAGGCTGGCGTTTCTCTTACCATCAGGAGGGCGTCCAGCTCGTCTTACCTATTCATAGTATAAAAAAATCTCGCTTAAAAAGTCTTGGGTGTCACAATAAAAGTAGGTATATAAATATTATTGTTTTATGTGAATATATCATGTCTATATATATTATGTATAGTATTGAGAAATCTTGTAATATATTGACCGGAATGACGTGAAAAGCAGCTCGTAGGCATAATTCGATCCACATTATAACATATTATAACGTCATGTCGTGTTTAACTTTTATTTTGTAGACAGGCACAAACGGTTGAGCGATGCGGTTAACATAAGTGCTCTTATAAAAACTTGCACTGAAACCAGTCCAGTCTCGTTTGAAGCAACGTTGCCAAAAATTCCTATAAAGAATAATGTATGTCGTAAAGCTATCCGCCTATCTGCTAGATAATCTGCACATTTTTGAGCTTAAATTACACTATTGTTGAACGGGAGGTCTCAGTCTCCATTCCAAGTCTATAAAAAATTAAAATAGACAAAGGTATTTTGAGTATTAACTGAATAATTCTTAACAATTTTCCATTTTAAGGTTTGAGAAGTTAGATGCTTTATTAATATGTACCCCAGAGGATATATTTTAATACATGGTAATGTTTTTTATGTATAATTGTAACAATCTTAAATTCATATAAGTATATTGTAAAGTTTAATTTACTAGCTTATGCTTGTGGTTTTGTCGCGAAAGATATAATTACTACGGGCTTTAAGATTACAATTGGGTTTTTTATCTGCATTAAAATATACATAGGTACATAATATGCTAGCCAATTATTTGTATGACCACAGGCCAAATTATTAAAAAAAATGTAATGTATTTACTGAGTGTATTTGTTAAACGGATACACAGTACAGACGAGACGAACGTCCGTGACATTTTCATACTTTTGTACATATACAATATATACATACATATAGCAAATATTATGTGTATAAATTATACAGAGCAAATAGCAATGCCTATTTTTTATGATACATAAAAATAATAATTTAAGAATATTTTTAAATAATTTAAGTTTTTTTGGTTTACATTTTTATTCATTTCAATTTCTACCGACAACGAAGAGCTATATTTATTGGAAACAATAATCTAATTTAAATGGTTTTATTTAGGCATTTAAATTTGGTATTACAACCAGTAACAGTGCAAACGGTCAGATAAGACACCCATTTGTTACATCCTTATTCCAAGGACGACATTGCTGTCGAAACGATCAAATGCTAATTCAGGTGCTACACTGAATACCTTATGCGTGCTTAAAAAATGTCAGATCGTGCCTACAACGAACCAAATTCATTCTACTACATTTCAAATATTAGCTATTTATTTGCCATCAGAACCTAGACATTGTCGACTCTATCAACTAGATTGGCATAAACACTTCATGAATGAATCCGTTACAAGTATCGCTGTTTACTATACGTCCATTAACGCCTGACTTTGCTCAAACAAAGATAATGAAATGAGAATTAAAGTCGAGTTGTTGGCACCGGCGGAGCGGCTGGCATCTGCCAAAAATAAAGTCCTTGACCTTCTTCACCGGAGTTTATCTGATGTAAAAATAAGAGTAACCATGAACCTCACTAAAAGTGTATGCGGGTACATCGCTTGCACGTCGTAACCCGTTGTCGTAAAGGCGGTTGGCCTTCATTGGTTCACGAACAAGGCTCCTTTGTGTGGCTGGTATAGGTCGAGTTCCCTACATAACGACACCGCGTATATGTCGCTGGATTGAGGAAGACGGATAAACTAGATATACAGCTCACTCTCCGTGTTAAGAATTTTGACGTGATACGAATATTTAGCCATTTCCTCAATGATTAGACATATGATTGACTCGATCATCTAGCACGCTGTTGAAGTCTACAATATAACGGTTACGTAAATGTACATAGACTCAAAACTTCTTACACTTTAACAATAATCACATTTATTGTAATAAAATTAATGAGAGCGGTGTTTGAGAAAACACTTCATAAGTTTCTCGGAACACGACGGCGCCAATTAACTTATGGACTGGAATATGGAGCGAAGCCGAGTTTCGTTGTTTTGGTGAATTCAGCACGTCCCTTTGTCGCCGAGCTGGTCCCAACGCCAGAAAACACACCTCTACCTAAAATATTTCAGTAATTTTAGCAGTAACTGGAGAACTTTTGTTAAATATACATACAATATTGAGAAGACGTGACTCAAAAATGTATCTTTTGATAATAAGTATTTTTAAATATTTTAATAAGAAATTTAAAAAATTCTTTCACCAATGGAAAGCCACATTATTGCTGAGTGTCATAGGCTATATAAAAAAAGGATTGTTAACATTATGCCTAACGAAGTAGGCACGGGTCCACTAGTAAGAAATAATATAAGTATAGTAAAAAGTTTTATTATAATATTAATATTATGACTTACACAAATAGTAATATTAACGTATATTTACACTAGAACATTAAGGAACGGAGTGTTTTATAAAAGTATCCCCGTTCCTGTGCTTGTTAAGTTTTTTCCACGTAGGGAGATGCATTTACCAGGCTGCTTAAGACTAACAAAGCGAAACGAAGTGTCCTTAGCTAAAGCCCCTGCAATTTACGCATTTCGAGCCTCAGTACTCTGTACACTGATGAGATATCAAAGAGGGCCGCGGGCGAGAACCAGTTTTTAGTCAGCCTTTAATTTAAATAATACCGCCTCAGGCTGGTCACTGTAAAAACATGCATTTCTAACTATCCTCTAGCCAACTAATCGACTGAATTATGCAAATAACATTTAGTTAAAAGCATCCCAGACATTCACGTCGAAGGATGATACGATAGGTGTTTATTATAAATCGCTCTTGAATTTTTTATTCCGACTACAGATTCGAAGATGAATTGGGGCATGGCCACTTAAAACATTCGTCCAAATGTCTGACCTTGTAAACTTAATCTTCATTAATTATTAAGATTCTTGCAATAAAAAGAATTTAATTAAACATATATGCTGCTGTATTTAAAATATCTTAAATTCTTGTCATGCATTCACAGTTTAATTATTTTAAAATATAAATTTGGTGAATGGTGATATAGAATTAGTTCTATAGACATTTATAATAATATACAATCACATTTATTTAATAGTTTCTTTTGAAAGTATCTTTAAAAGTATTAAACTTTTATATAAGCCAATTGACTGGATTTTTTTCACAAATAGAATGGTAACGCTTCAGAGACGTTCCTATTATATGTTGCACATAATAATAGCAAGATCATTGACCGTTTTATGTCAAATGTCTTAAACGAGTCGCAATTCTGAACGCGATTTACAAGAAATATCTTATAAATATTTGAGCTCATCGAAATATTTCGGTACAACGAATTATGGATGACGCGTTTGCTGAAGAAATCTATACAAACATATGTATTTCGAAATGTATGTCACGAGTTACACAAATATAAGTACTTAAAAAGTAAATAAAAATTAAACAAATCGAACCAATACCTACATAACCTCCTGTTTTGTAATTAGTTAATAATACTAATGCAAGTTTATAACACGAATTAATCTAAAATGTAAATTCAATTAGTTACCTAAGTAATTTTGCGTGTTATCGTAGTATTGCAACTACATACTTATAAGTAAGGTAGCCAATTAATTATATATGGACAATGTGTTACGTATAGATATTAGGTACAACTTATCTACAAATCTCAATGTGTTAGTATTTGAAATTTGTAATCCTATACTAATACTAATATTATAAAGAAGAAAAGTTTGTGTGTATGTTAAATTATAAGGGGTAATCTCGGGATCTACTGAACCAATTTTATAGATTCTTACGCCATTAGAAAGCCACATTATTGCTGAGTGTCATAGGTTATATACAAAACCGAAAAGTAAAAAGGACAAATATTTTTATTTTTCGGCTTTGTATATGTTAATATTATGTCCAACGAAGTGGGCACGGGTCAGCTAGTTCTTTAATATGTTCTTTGCGTACCTACGTTTAAGAGTGAATTTCGTACTCTTTAAATATTAATTCTTTTCATATTTCAAAATATTTAAACGTATAACATATTTAAATATATACCCACGTACTAATTAGCTATCAATATAATAATAAAAAGTTGCGTAAAACATAATTTATATAACCTCACAGCAAGGAAATGTTACAACATACAAAGAATTAAGAAACAGCTTTGTGGTCGTTAAAAGTAATTTACACTTAGTTATGGTTGTCCTTAATAGAATTTATTGAAGTAGCCATAAATTGAAGACAAATTTTCGTTAATATTAGACTCGTGGGTCATAACATTTGAAGCCTCAAAGCATTTAATATGAAAAATAAATACAAGCCAAAATCTTATTCTTCACATGCATCGTTGTGAAATATTTCTTATGAATATGTAAATAGTATTTCGTTGGATAAATATGATAAATATCACTTAAAGTTAATTCTGAATCATTAATGAGGTTATGAGTAAGTGACTGACTCATACATTAAGAGTTTTTATATATTAATTTGTGGATTTTAAAGACGCTAGTACCATCATCTATTAATTATATAGCGTATTATATGATGTATAAGGAAAATTTTATACTCTTATATCTGAATATGCAGTAACAAAGACAACCTATGATTAGTAACCGAACTCATGAATAATATAAAGAACAGAGTTTTTTTGAGATAATCTCTGGAGAGAATGAAATTAAAATAACTCATAAAAATATCGAAAAATGTTGGTTAAGAAGGATGAAAAGTTATTCAGATGTGGATATAACTTTAAAACTTCAAAAGAAAGCAGATAAACTACCTCTCTTAAACCAACAGTCCCAAATCAGTTCGTGGTTAGAAATGCATACGACTAAGACATAACTAAGGTTGTAAATAGTTAGAGCAACGGCCTCGGAGGCAGGAAGCTGTGCTTCCGAACGGAAGTGGACACGGAAGGTGACGTCACCGGCCTCCAAAACTTATGAGCCTTAATTACATGCATTTGTCTTGTCGCATCTGTAATTATTATTTTTACATATTAATGTATATATTCTTTATTAATAAAATGATTATGGTTGCAATTACTTACATAACGTGTTTTTGATAAATTGATCTAATTATTTTTCTAACTTGTAACCGACAAGAAAATGCAGTAATTCTTGTAAAAAAATTATATTGTTAATTTTAAACTTTTGTTTTGAATATAGGAATCAAGATCAAGTCTTATGGATTTAAAATCCAACCAATTCAATTAACGATACTCTTACGAGACGAATAACCTAAGAGCCAGCGGCCCCCAGACCTTCGTTAAAGTATAAAAGCTGTAAGTTTCTCAATGTATGTCTCCAACACAGGTAAGAACGAACCCCGTCTGTGAAACTTGGGTCGCGGTGGCTTTCGCAATCTAGATTGCCACTGAAATGAACAAGGAAGGAAGTGCACAAGCCGAGTATACGACAGGCAATAAAAAGTCATTCTGATGTCGATCGAATCAAGGAAGGAGGGCCGATGGGAAGCCGATGGCGATTGACCTCGATATTGGAACATTGGAACTCGGAAGTAAGGAAGTGCTATATGCCGCATGTTGTAAATTTCCCACACTTTCTGTACTACGTATGCTTTACTTACAACACTATTAATTTATCAAAGAGATCGTAAACAAATAAGAAATGTCATACTAATATTATAGACGCATGTTTCTGAGGATGTATGTAAATTTTTTGTTGCCCTTTTTACTGAATTTATCTGAACTTTTTATCCCGGTTTTGACATGACAAATAAAATAACGCGGATTTAACCGTGGGGCGCAACTAGTGTACAATAAGAATAATTATATTATAACACGTCATAAATACTATAATATGTTGTATTTCGTTTTATCTCGATTATTACTTATCCTAGGAGTTTTTGTTGTAAAATATGTATACGTATAGAGATCCTATTGTTTAACTATTAACAACATGCTGATGTCTATCGTATTAAGGAAGAAGTGTTCTGACCTTGATATTGTTCACATTGTCACAAGTCGGAAGCGAACAGGGTGCTGTACATACTGTACTTCGTTAATACATGTTTGGTATATATGTTTTTTAATACCTTCCTGTTTAAAATTATTTGAATTATAATTTGATTGATTAATCTTAAAGGTTAAACATGTCAGTTATACTTTTGAAGTTATAATTATGTGTTAGAGATATATAATCAAATTCTAGATGAATCTCATAGATCTCATAGGTTCTTGGAACTAAAGCAAATTTATTATTTTTAATTTCATGTACCTCTATTTTGGAATTCTATTTGAATCTCATTAATCATCAGAGAATGGTTTACCGATAAGTGGACTTAGCTTGAATCACACCGCGATGGTACTAACTATACTAACCTTCCATAGAAAAACTGGTATCTTGAGGTATTTAGTTAGAGCGTTACTTTATTAATTGTAGGGCATAATAAATTCGCGAGTTATGTGAATTTTCATAGAAAATAGTGATCTTTTAATATCAAAAAATAATAAAGAAATAATTGATCACACAAGTACATATAGAGCAGAGATTCCTCTTATATATAGAGCAGAGACTTAAGTTTAATTAAAATTATTCTAGGCATATTCATGCAAGAAAATTGCACTTTATTTACGCTAACTAATTTAATTAGAACTTACCCGAGGGTGAATTATATGAACAGCGATGTGCAAGCGTGCGTTCACGAGAAAAAGCTAGTTAAAAATAAATTACTTAGTATATTAGTGCTTCTACTCGTCCATTAAAGTTTCTCATGAGGTTGCAAATGGAGTCCAGGCTTTCGTGGAAAAATACTTAACGATGCAAATAGTTTGGTAACTAACTCGCAGTTATTATGTCCAACGCAATTTCGACGAACAGACAATATCGCTCGATGATAACGCGTATTCGTTGTCCACTGCGTGCTATGTTTTGGTTAATTTTAACTACGTAGGTGTTAAGGGAGTAATGTATAGTGAGCGGGCTTTATTGTATTAGCGTGTGTAGCTGATAAGGTCTTGGTGTCAAATGTCGTGGTAAAGGGGCAAAGGCGGTTGCGTGGGCGCAGAACGAGTGAGACCGGTCCCCAGGTGCCGGCTCCGGCAACAGACCCGCACTCGATAACAATTTATTTTAATTACAAAGCATATTGATCAATATTTTACACAATTTGATTACGTTGTAAGGATTTTTATTTCCTTGTCGCGGTTCTCGAATGCACTTTGTATCAATTAAAGTGCATTCGAATTTTTTTCCTTAACGCAAAGAATAGTATAAAGTCGTTATTTCTTCGCGTAAGTAATGATAAACATTGTGTAATGCTAATGGTGTTATGGTAATAAGAACAATTTAATGGCTAGCTAATTTGTGCCGTCATAACAATGAGAGGCTTCGCTCAGCAGGAAAATCAATACGGCTGTTTGCTGATAGTGAATTAATAGATACAGCGTCTTTAAAAATTGCTAACTAAACATTTATGTACTGGATAAGTAAGCAATTTCGGATATATTTCTTTTCGTTATAGAATTGGAAATTTATACCTATATCTTAAAAAGAAAGACACCATGTTTAAAATAGCTCTTAAGTTAAAAATACTTCTATATAGAGAAAAAAAATCAATCAATTATTGGTTATAAAAATGTATTACACCTGATATTTTCAATGTTATTTCTAGACGTATTTGTATTGCAATTAAAGCGCAAGCCTTGTCATATTAAATATGTTATGTAATACTCGATTAATTATCTCTGCTACAAAGTGCCTTCATCCTGCTGTAGTAGGGAATATAGATTTGATTTGATATGCAAATGCCTTCACTCGTTGCAGTACAAAACGTCATTCAGAACAACAACAGAACTTGTCTAAGTTTATCATAATCTACATAGATTCAAATTTGCAATTTATCGGCATTGGTAGTTAGCGCAATAGGATTTATATTCCTAACTAAACGTACTTGAATTGCAATCTAAATATTCAAATATTAATCGACGCAATGCTTGATTTCGATAATTATTTTATAATCATTTAAAACGTTTTTTTTTAATTTATATTGACGTCTATAGGTAAGTATATGTATAGATGTATATTGTCGCGTTTTGTAGGACTAATGACACGAAACAGAAAATGACCGCTTCGAAATAGATGTATGACGAATGTTCACGTGCAAATCACGTATGTAAGTAGGCACATGTAAAACAGTACTGTTTAAAGGCAATGGACGTGATGTATACGCTGTTACTAAATTGACGTAACTAGCCATCATATGGTGAAATGAGGACAAAGTCAAGGTTGACAATTTCACTTCAAAGTACTTGTGTGAATAATAAGGAAATCACAATTCATTGCAGAATGAATCTTTTACCTACCCGATTTTAATTTGGGCACTTATTTGCGTAATAATCTTAATCTTTTTTATAATATGTACTTTAAAAAGATAAGCTTTTTTACTTACAAGGAAGTAGTAGAAGTTCATACTCAGATGTAAGAAGCCCTTTTAAAAATAGTATTAAACGATGATTGTATATTAATTGATGACAATAATATTGATTGATGAAGTTTTAAAATAGAATTGTGATTTTTTATTAATCTACATATTTGGTATGCACTAGGTTAGTACTACTAAGAAAATCCAGAGGTATTGGTGCTACGGATAAATTTGGTAGGGCCTTATTTCTGCCAGTTGGGCTATATGCCTATATTATGTTTTGCTTATATGTATATTTTTGTTTCTTTAAAAATCAGTGTTCATCTTTAAAGGGCGTTATTTGATTAATGTTTGATAAAATTTATTTACCTGTAGGTAGTTTTAACATCGTCATATTTTGATGACAGTTGAATTTATGTGATTGTATTTTTTATATTTCCATATTTAGGACATTAATTAACGTTTGCCACACGTCCAATTATAGCGAAAATTTCAAAAAGAAAAACAAATATGGAATTCTGTATAAATTACCCTAGTCTATTAATTGGTATTCTGACACCTGTGTAGAAAAAATACATATTTTAATAGAGATACAAATATTTTTTGCTTGCTATACGCAGGCTTATAATTAATTGATATAATATTAAATACTTAATTAATGGTAATTTTTTACACAGAGACAAAAAGTTAGCATCTTTGATTCACCAGAAAATTGGATTTGAAAATGGATTTTCCTTGAAGTACTGTAATACGAATAAAATAATAAGTGAAGTCCTAGATGGTTAGCAATACAATATTAATATAGTATTTAACTTATTATGAATAGTGGAGCTATTATCATTAATTAATTTATTATCGCTACTAATAGACATTATTTATTGAAATTAGTATCTTATAAATAAATTGCAATCGTCGTTTTGTACGTTAATAATATTCATTTAATAAAATAAAATATTTATTAGTTTTTTTTTTTAAATGGGTGATAAAGTATTCAAAACTTCTTAAGTCAGTTGTAAGCTTATATTTCGACATACAAAATAAGTCTACAAAAAGATATGTCCTTACTCGGGATTATCTATTGGAAAGTTTATATAATCATGAAGTATACCTATTATAATAATATAAATAATGTGAAAAGTTTTGATATAGGCTTTAAGTATATAATATTTGAGTGTCCTGGGGACTAGATGCACTTTTGTGTATGGAATATAGTCTATATGTAAGGTAAGCAGAAATGAAACTCCTAAGGACTGTTATATAACGATTAACGAGCGATAGGATTACGTGTTCGAATCCATGCACAATGTGATCGTAATGAACATGTGGGTTTTTCCGTACGTGAATATATTATGTCTATTATGTAAGTGATTGACCGCCGCAGTCTGCTAAGAGTTTTGTGATTTTATTTATATCTAAAGTATAAATAAAAAAACTAAAAAACCACGCTTTTATAGCTAATCGAACTAAAAAGTAGAAAATTTGATATTGGGAAACTGTTATTAAATTATTGCATTGTCATCGGCCCTTAATACGTGTGCAAAGTTTCAAATTAATCGAACTTCTGGAAATCGGTCAAATTTATGCTCAAAGATTCCATTACATAGATACAACCCAAGCTAATATAAAGCGTGGTAAAAATACATTTACAATTAAAAACATTTTTTGTATGGTAAAAACAATAATGAGCTTAAATTTATGCAAATTTTATATAACACTTACTTAAGAATGAATAAAATCAAATATAATAATTATATTATGAATTGATTATATACTCTTATTATATACTGAGGCATAACTATGTTGCTCCTGTTTTATGTCAGAAAGTAATAATTCAACAATATTATAAAGATAGTGTTCCAAATTTACCTACGCCATTTAATTTACGCAAAGTCATACGCAACACGAGATATTTAAAATGGAAATAACAAAGAAAGAACATTCTAGTATTTTAGTATGAAAAGTGAAAACCTTGCAAACCACACCAATTATTTAATTCTTAGAAAACAAACTCTGTAAACTGTAAATGACAACACTATACAATAAATCCACATTTAACATATATCCAAGAATATCTCTACAAAAAATAGTGTGTAATTAAATTTTCCAACTACTGATTTTCCTCACTGTGACTCAAAACGCGGAAGATTTTACTAAAAGAAATTCGATGTTGACTTTTTGTCCACTTGACATTTTCCTATATGTACTGGTACAATCATTAACGATTCTATTTTTTACTGTATGTGCTTGTTACGATTGGGCGAGGCAGACTCGCGGGCGATTCGGTCGGGAAACCAGTTTCTCAAGAATGAAGAAGTATCTTAGCACTTATGCATGTTTATTTAGTTTTTGAAGGCGGCGTGACAAGCAATACGACCTGCGCGTATTCTTGTAAAATTAACCCTTTCCTGCCGGCATACCGAAATCGTTCGAATTACGTATTTTTTTTACAAATTCTGAATATTGTTCTTAAAATGAAACACATATATTTTTTTTAGAATTTTATTGTACCTAGAACTAGGTTTTTCAGTACCTAGACTTATCTGTACCGTCAGGCACTTCATGTATCACATTAATTAGGAATATATTCCTAAAGATAGGCTTATCTTTGCAATTTCGAGGCATTTGAGTGTTATCATTGCAATGTAAATAAGCTAAATAATCATGGCAAATCTGTCTCTCAGCATGGTTTTGCATATAAGTACATTTTTCAAGTTCTCTGCGGAAGAAAAATGGTCCTTCCAAGCAGGTCGACTATTGTAGCCCATATACATATATAAATGCTAGAAGCTCTACCTTCTTGAGATTCAATACCTTATCCTTTTGAGTAGCAAAAAGATTGCTTTGGTATGCAATACTTTGCAATAATCGATCTATCAACACTAGAAAGATATTGGTCGGTGTGTAACAGTTGACAACAAATTGTTCTACTACTTCGTTATTTCCAGAAAATGGAAATAACCTTCTTCTACTTCCCGTTTTTTCCACCTAGGATTTAGTTCCAGACCGGGTCTTGGACTGGCTGGTGTTTGCGGGGTTCTTGACGTCGATACACTCGTTGAAGGCTGGACATCATGAGAATTGTCAAAGACGAGGCTAGGAACTGGAGATACCTGATCTATTAGAGATGGTGGTCATGATGATTGTTCCATTTCATCTAAGGCCTGTTAGATAGCTTCTTCGAATACGTCATCGAAGTTTGTCTAGGGGATTGTTGTGGGTAGTTGAATATTATTTTCATTTTCTTCATCCGAAGTGTCAACCTCCGAAACATCGTTGAAATCGGGCAAGTCTTCAAGAAATAATGCCTCTATGCGGGCTGTATTTTTTGCGATATTCATATCTGGGCATATACAATTAAAAATATATAATTTTATAAAATATCTAATGAAATAATAACTAAGCACACCACACAAAACACATACCTAAAGTGACTATCGGTACTTTTTAGTACGCACCAGTCTTGGGACTATTTAGGCATGTAATAATGCAAAACATTATCAAACAATCATCATTACACAACCTTTATTACATATATGAATGGAAATAATAACACAAAAGGCCACTTACCTACGATAAACCATTTTAAAACAATTCATAAGTTACGCTTCATTCACTTCGTCAAATCTCCGACAAGTTGTAACTAGGAAATCAATTTGATTGGCCGTTTTTCGGCGCGATATGAACGAAGCGCTCTCATTTGCTAAGGGAGTGATCCCAGAAAGGAACGAGAGTGTTTTATAAGCGCTGCTTGTTTTCGTTCTCGATAGAACAGACGAAATATGAATGAGTTCATAAAAGTACCGTAAGTCAAGAAAGGGTTAAACTCTTAAATTACTTACTGAATACGACGTTTTTTGAGATGATACCATTTTGTATCCTTCTACCGTAAAAATGCCTTTTCAAAGAAATATTATTTCCTCTTTTCGATTAAAATATAAATACCAATTTTATGAAAAATCTCCGTCCATTAAACTTATAGTTAGATTGCGTGATACCTATACAATTTTAACAATACTAAATTAAATATCAATATAACTGACCATAAGAAATATAACAAGAAGCGACTACTCAATTGTTCGTTATAGTTTTTACTCACTTCACATGACCCTCAAGTGTCAAATTAGTTTTAAGATCATGCAACTGTTAATTGATGGAAATAAAAAATATAAAATGTACGTATTAAACGAGTTTTTATTGCAAGTATAACATCATTAACAATTTTAATGAAATAGGTTATTACATATTGAAAGGTATTATCATTAGTTTTTATTAGTATGCTGATTGCTGATGTACGTTTAAATCAAATCGTCAAGGTTAATGGTCGTAATTAGAGCTTTGTTTAAAAAGAGTAATCGCATTTATTTACGTCATTTTACGTAAAAAATACGCCGACAGAAGTTAGTATAACGACTCTTTTATTTATTTATTACATCTACTGTTTATATTGCTGGTTAAATATACAAAATAGATGAAATGTAATAAATAGGCCTTGTTACTATAAAAGGAATTCTTCCAGGCAACCTTTCATATAAATGTGGAATCAGATATATACATTTGGTAGGCACACGATGTAGTCGTGGAAGAGGAGTTGAAACAAGGTGCCCGTGGTCCCAATCCAGATGTGGTAAGCCTTCTGGCTTATGGCCGGACTTCTGTCCGACATAAGCCATGGTTCTTTCTGCGTGGTCCATGAGTATCCTATTAGGTTTTCTCCACTAAATAGATATAGGTATACACATTACACACTCATTTCTTTCATTACGGAAGGTCTGACTCAAAAGAATTAAGGTTATCAATAAGAAAATCAGTTATAACACCCTAATTTTTTCCGTTTAGGTATGAAGGTGTATGAGCAGATGCTCCTTTCGAGAAATTAACATAAAACTACACCTTTGCTCTTTAATTATGCCAGTAGTTTTGCTTTTCATATTTTAATTGCTACAAGGTAGTGGGACAGGATAATATGTAAAATCATACCGTAGTTAAGACGCTATACCTAGCTACATAATGCTGTGAATTTATGTCGCTGGACCGTTTCTTAAATGACGAATAAATACTCTTAGATATGGAGTTCATAAAAAAGATCATACCAAAAAATTTTACAACATTTTTTATCTGAACAATTAAATTCACTGTGAATACTTTCTGCCTGCCCTTAGTGCCTCGAGGAAAAGAAACTTGGGATGTATGATATGTATGAATATCTACCGACCCAAATTTTACTGTGTTCCGTCTTAAGGCTTACCGCATCCGGCTGATCTCTTCGCTACTATACTATAAAAGGTTGAAAATTTCGGTTTCCAGTGAAATTTTACTCGCATACTAATGTTAAATTTTTAAAAGCGTTTGTAGAGTTATTATCTTTCAGAAATATAAGATGACAACTAAATTTTCTGTATTAGATTTCACTAAAATGTTCTTTTTTGTATCTCTTAATAAAATTGGATATTATGCTCTTAGAAAAAAAAATATTTTTGGTAAGAGCGGTCGTAACAGAATCTAGACCAGCCGAAAATCTATGCCAAGTGAGATCGTGAACGGCGTGCGTGATCTTACGTAACTATGTATTTTTTGTCTGAAACATATTACATCAATGTTTCCATGAAGCATTAGATATGCACGTTGTTATGTTGCATGACCGATTCAGCTCAGTTCATAGGTGATTGATCCTACTCATGGTTGAGACGAATGCACGTGGTCTACGTAATAAGTGCTCGCACGATTTATTGCCCGAATGTACTTGATTTTCAATAGCTAGCTATATTGATATATGCTTCGATTTAACTCGCAATGTTTTTGTGTTGCGCCTTAAATTAGCATTTTGTTTACCGAATGCTGTGGCGCCCCATTGAATTGAAATGCATGCGAGGACTGCTAATGTGTAAGATAATATTCTATGTTACTTCAATGATAATGCTAAGGTATTGAGATGGTCAAGTCTAGTAGAGACAATGAAAGGGAGAGCAAGGAAGATTTTAAATAAAATTAAAAAAATAATAAAATCGCTAGGTTTAAATCACTTTCACTTAAGATTGACTGGGTTTTGAAAAGGTTAGTGCTCATTAAGCATTTATCAAAAAAAGTCTGCCATTGAACTTGGGAACTCAGTCATTGAATTCATATTGCAAAGAAGGGTAAAACATATAGGAACCAATTAAATTTTGTGGTTAAAGTTATAAACGACATTGTATTCTGTTGGTAAGATGTTTAAGTATGAAATTTTAAGACGACTTCTGAAACAACTTTAAGATTACAATGTATTATTATTAAAACCTGATACAATAAGGAAATAAAAGCAGGTACAGAGCTGATATTAAATTGTTTATGAACGTGTACTCAGAGGCACGATAATATGTATAATGTATATAGCAGTGAACTTTTACGAGCTTCGCGATACCTCTTTAACATTTCATCCGTTTGTTTATATTCTAGTTTATGGTAATATTTCTGTTTATATGTCCCAACAGGAGTGCAAAATATATTGTTTGATATTGAAAACGATACGAATACAAATTCCTAATACATTGTTAATAGAAGCATATTATACTTATATAGGGTCGAATAGAGAAACCTCTTCCTCTTTGAAGTCGTTTTAAAATGGAAATCTCGTGTCATCATGATTTTAAGTAGGTAGTGCATTTTGCAGATTATTCATACATAAATATACATACAATTTATTTGACTTTATATGTACTCGTATAACATAAATATAGGCTGTGTTAATCCGTATTCTAAGTAGGACTTATTTACAACCTTAATATTGTCTTACACTTCTTTCCAAGGTTTTTTTTTTGTACTGAGATGACACATGACTTTAATACTCTTTGATTACATATTCGCGATAGTGTCTGTGTATATATAAAACGTTTCATGAGTAATCGTAAATATGCAATTTAATATCCATTTCCATTTAGTCTTTTAAAATTATAGTAGTAGTAGAGTAATTAAATAAAAAATAGAAAATTACACTACCAAGAAAAGTTAATATTCATGTAATAATGTATAATAAATAATAATAAGCGTCAATATCGATATAAGTAAGTAGTTTTCCTTCTGTTCTCCGTGACCCGGATATTTGATCCAACATCATAAGTTATTGTATGACACCTACAACTTCATGTTGCCTTAGTAACACACGAGGAAGTAATCGACATATCGTCTTGTTCTAACTTGACCTCGTTTTGTTTTGGTAATCAATCTATAATTGTTTCGCGTAGACGCACGAAATAGTTATTTAATATGAATTAATAAAAACAATTTGTACCATATGATTTTCTAAGCAATAATTCAAAACGTAGATCAAATCAAAAAAGTTACTTAATTCTATATCCTTTACTTAGATGGCTTACTTGAAAAAAAATGTGTGAGTCTCACGGTAAAAAAATAAGTTTAGTTTGTTTTTAATTAATGGTTATAACCATGTAACACGCACGTTGAATGCTGCGGATATAATATTATATGAATCATGGTTTCTTGTTGTGATATGAGCTGTGATCTTGTAGAAAATTCTGGAACGATAACCATGACTCCAAAGTCTAGTGTAATGCTTCCATTACATTCCTAATCTGTTTAATTCTGATATAGTTTGTTGCTCTTCCGACTCTAGGGATTGTAGAAATGCATAAGATTCCGCCTTTTACAAACTTTTTTTTACGGTATAAGTACTGGATAGACTACTTTCTCATATTTTAAGATTGTGCATTTAAATACGAAAATTAGTTTTTTTTTATAATAAAAATAACTGCATAAAAATAAAAACATAACCTAATTACTAAACTTAGAAACTTACATTGTCAATTCAAGCGTCTTGTGGTGTGATCTATCTTTAAGATTAATCTAATCTAGTTCTTGTTAACTAGTCTGACCTATATTGTATCCTCGATCAGATACAAGTGAGCCCCAATAGATTTGCATACTTCAAGCAAACAACTATAAGACATGAGTCATATTGTAATAATGCATTTATTGTAATTGCAAAGATCACGCGATTTATCAGTAAGTCACGGACTTCGATTATATACGATGTATATTGTATGCTGATTAAAATGTTGTTTGGGAAATCTGACGTGGTTTTTAATAACATATATTTTACTCGGAATTACTATCACATCATAAGAAGGAAGTATAGCACAATTATTAAATATGGTGCAAGTATTATAAGTAAAAGGAATGTTTTTGAATGAAATACTTTCTTTACATTAGTATGAGTACCGAGTCCAGTACCATCCGTTGCTGCCGTATTATTAGACGCTCAAGAAAAGGCCAACGAAAATATTAAAATACGTTAAGTTTTCAAGTTATCAGTAAGCCCTAAACCTAAAACCACCTTATTGTATTGAAGTAACATCCAACTCTATACAATTAAAATCATATCGTTTTCTATATTTTTTTCTTTTTTTATTAGTCCAATACTTACCTTTATTTGAGAGGATCCCAAGTCCTCGTATCGAAATAAAATACAAGGTAAATTCCAATATCGAAAAACTCATTCAATTATGTTTATTTAAAATTAATGAATCGATTCATAAAAACGTCATACCAAAAAACTCGTTTTCAGTTTATAAGAACCGAATTATAATATCACGAAATTAAATCGAGTTCAATAAAAGCTGCGTCAATGTATTTATGTATGTATGTAAAATGTTAAATAATTACAGGAGGTTGTATGTGTGTGAGAATGGTCCGTATGTTTACTAACAGCATCTGAATGCGAATTTTTTATATGATCCGTGGTACCTTTTGAGGTGTAAACTTACCGGTTCTGAGGCACCTGTCGCAGTCCAGTAATAAAAATTACACTTCAATGTCAGTAAATAGTTTTGAACTTTACTTGCTTCGTACCATCCGTTGCTGCCGCATTGGACGCTCAAGACAAGGCCAATGAAAATATTTTAATACCTACCTTAAAGTTTAAATTATGTAGGTACTAGGTAGTTCTTTAATAAACACATGAACAAATTTACTGTCCATAAACTGAAGATTTCATGATTTTAAATTAATTTCTAACACATTAAACTCTAATATATTCTAGTATCCTCGTTCATTATCACAATGGTTGATAATAGCGTCGTTAGGACTGGCTCCAAATAACTTCCTGTCTGCAATCAAGCTGAAACCAGGAATAATCCTTGAAATCGCTAACGCACATATCGGAAGCCACGTTATTAAAAACTATGAATAGCGAAATGTAACTATACGTTGCCAAGTTCCTATTGCCTATAAATTTTGATGTCTATTTTATTTTAAGTAAACGTTTTCGAAACAAAGGGTTTATATTGGGATCATATCCAATGCTATTTTCGTTAACGCTTGTTATGAATAAACATCCGGCACCCCACACCTCGTTTTATGAAGTACATTGTATTTAAAGTGTAAAATCCTTTGTTTAAGTGACATTGGAAAGTTCTTAATTGAGGTATAACAATATATCACAACTTTCTTTGTTTGGGTTAAGTTTTATCGCGTTCGTTCGAAGAAGTGATACCAGTCTGGCTGAGTGCAATAAATGTGAGCTTACGTAGATGTCACGAGTAAATACACATACATGTTGTAACTATGTTTGCCTAGCTTTTAGGGAACTTGCACACGATGAAAATATTGTGTAAATTAAAAAGTCCCATCTTGTTTCTAACGTAAGTATCTAATACATCAACAAAAGCAATACATTATTCCAATGCATACATAACTTTAGAATGTTTCATTTTTAATATGTAGTCGACACGCAAATTGGTTTATATTTTAATTTTCGTAGAATACCCATTATCTCCAACAGTGTGTTCAGATTACACAAACACAGTATGTGTAATGACGTGATGAAATCTGTTGTAATGTATAATGACTTAAATATTAAAAAACTTAATAAGTGTTCGAAATGTTTTCTTTAATCTAAACACCAATCAAGAAATCGCCGCGATACTTGTGCAATGTGAGTTGCAAGCTTTATACCAATTTATACTAGTTGCCAACAATTTATCAAGCCACTAAGGAAACTCCGGCTAATCTAGATTTGAGTTTACCGGGTCGCACAAAGCCTATATAGATATCGGAGCTGTTGACTGTAGTGAATAGTCTATACTCTATAGCACTCGACACCAAGGCTTAGCCTTGAAAGTTGAATTGCAATGCGGTGCTGATAATCGTGCCCGCCTCATGTTTCACTACTGTTTATGTTAATTTATTTTATTATACGATTAACATATCAACTCAAAATTGTTTTGAAAGAGCCATTGAAATAGACATTACGCATTGTTATTGTAGGTACATAACACGTTGTATTTTATTGGATTTTTTGTCGCAATATAACAATATGATTGTATAAAAGGCTTAAGGAAAATATTAACAAATAAAGTATTATGCTGCATTTTTGAATGTATATATGAACTTTATAATAAACTATTAATTCCGTTTGAATTGCATAAGATAATAAATAACATTACGATGTGTAATTATTGTTTAGTGCCTTAACATCGTTGGTATTGCCTATAGAGACGCGATCTATTTAGTAGGTTGATTGCTGCAGTTGGTATACGTAACATAGAGTGGTGTGTTTGTTTGTTGTTTAAGGTATTTCATTCAATAAGCGTATGTGTCGTGTGGTAACCGAGAACCTAATTCTGGTGAGAGGTGGTTGCTCAAGCCGCTTGCCAACTAGGAAGCGATGGGGCAACCGACCTTGGCTAGCTACTTGATTATTGATAGCGCATTACAATCGCATATTTTGTCTTACTCATCTATTACATAACAGGGATTAGTCCATTCAGATAGTGTTAGACTGATAAAACTATTCGCTATACAAACTTTTTGATTTGAAAGTTTAAATTTTGAGAAAACGCTGCGTTGGGTGTGAGCAAAACGTAATTGCAAGTAACAAAACTAATCACTGTTATGTGTGATATTTGTTTTATTATAAATATGTATAATACTTTTTGTAGCATCTTCACCTTTGCATCTATTTTATACGAGTATGACTATAAGTGTAGGCAGTAGGCACATACAATTTTTTTCATACATTTAATTCTTTATGTACGTTCCACTGGTACGAAATAAACAAGTAACATGTATAAAACACATTTATGCATCTCTAGATTTCATTAGCATTAAGCATCGTACTAATAATAGTAAAAAAAAAAATGAATATAGTGATTGACACATCTCGATATAAAAAGCGTTTTTGCAACGCCGCTATTACTATGAAATTAATGTAACACGGCCGTTACTAATTTAAAATTTAGAACAGACATACAATTGCGTGGATATACGGCCGGTCCTGAATACATTTTATCCGTCATTTATAAACGTCAACTCGAATTTCATATTCAGATTGGCTTTTGCTCGTTTACTTGTGAAGGAAATGCTTTCGAAACGTCTAAAATAACCGCGGTTCTCAAGGAAAATGTAATCAAAGACCTTTGTGATCAATCAGACATTCGCAAGTATAATCGGCAGGGAAATCGAAAAAAGTAACGCAGTGTGTGGGCAAATTTTAAATATAATAAAGATGCCTAACCTATATATGTCAATAACAAACGTTTGTTCTCACTCCTAATTCCTAACTATTTTTAAGGCATGGAAGGCATTAAAGCAATGTTATGAATTTCTATTACTTACCTTATATAATGTATGAAACATTACAAATGTATATGACACATTGGGAATATTGTATATACGATACGACTATGTATGCTCTATTGTATTTGAAATAATTTGTTAGTTCTACGGTCAATAAGCGCCAATTTCTAAAATAATTCAGCCACTCGCAACTTTCCATTATAATTTATAATGAACAAGAAAGCAGAAAAGATTAAAGGAAATGGGGGCTTCCGGCAATACGCATTTCCCTCTCAGTAACAACGCTAATATTCAGCTAAATGGATCTGCCATTGCGATATTTAAAAAATTTTATCTTTGGTTTTTAAAGGCCATGAAAATTGTACGAAATACATATAAGTACATATTATAATACTAGCGACCTGCTTAAATTCGCACAGATATATTATGTATGTACATATTATAGTTTATACATATCTATACTAATATATAAAGCTGAAGAGTTTGTTTGTTTGAACGCGCTAATCTACTGGTTCGAATTGAAAGATTCTTTTTTTTTTTGAATTGACCATTTATCGAGGAAGGCTTTAGGCTACATAACATCACGCTGCGACTAATAGGAGCGAAGATATAATGGAAAATATGGAAAAAACGGGGAAAATTATTCATCTTTGAGGGCTTCCTTTGCGTGCGCTGCGAAAACGGTTCAAGATACAAAAATAATATGTATGAAAGAATTATTCCTCTTTAAATGATCTAAAAAAAGTCCGCGACAGTATATGTCTATCTTTTAAGATTGACTCACTATAACATAATAATATAAATAGATCCGACGGGGACGAAGTCGCGAGCAACAGCTAGTAAATTATAAAAGTTCCTCTTGAATCACTCTATCTATTAAAAAAACACATCAAAATCCGTTGCGTTTTAAAGATCTAAGCATACTTAGGGACAGACAGAAAGCGACTTTGTTTTATAATATTGTAGATATAGTGATATGTGTTACTATAAATATTTCATTTTAACATACCTATATCCGATTTATATTCGTTTATTGATACTTCCTATCTCGAAGCGCGAGTTCCTTAAACAAATCGCCTTATCGCTGTCAAGTCGACCGACACATTAAATAGTCGACTATTTGCCTTGTGAATTGATAAACATGCGGGTCCGCCAATCAATACTCCTTAGCATGTCTTAACATGTTCCATAACACGGGGAAGTATCGGATAACTTTCAAAAATTTTTATAACTTAGATAAAATGTATGGTAGTATCCATTTTCTTGGTCAGTCCTAAGTCCTATACTGATAATGCATGATAGAGATATTTCGTTATAAAGAGGAAAAGTTTATGTGTTTCTTAAATTGTAATTGGTAATCTCGCTATCTACTGAACCGATTTTAAAAAGTCTTTCACCAATAGAAAGCCACATTATTGCTGTCATAGGCTAAATAAAAAATCAAACAGGATTATTAACAATATGCCTAACAAAGTGGGTACGGGTCAGCTAGTATTTTATAAGGTTGAATGGCGAAGAAGATTGGTGTAAAGATAGCTGACCAAACTTATAAAACTTATAAAGCAAAACTAGATAGCCGTCACTGTTCTCAGTATTTTCACATTATTATGACACAACTATGATATTCATGGGTTAGAGACCTAGTTGTCTAGACAATATAGTAGAGTAGAATACAAATCCATATAGTAAGTACGTCTTTAATAAGTTAAATGTCTCTCAAATGATTAGTTAATTATTCGATACATTAGGTATACTACGATTTTATTAGGCGTGTCGTTTTAAAATCTCATAAATAAAGATTACACCCATAAATCTTCTTACATGAGTTATAATTGTGTTTTTGAAGGTTTCTATGGGATTGTTATGAAGGTTTTAATACCTTCACTTGATAGTCAAGGCGAGCCCTAAGGCTTTAAGTTAAATATTAATTTGTTTGATAAAAGACGTCTGCATATTTGGGTACGTATACTATTTTAAATACCACTTAGAGAAATATAGCTCAAGTTTTTTATTCTTATAGAGTTATATACTAATAATTGACTTAACATTGTCAAACATACCCAAAGATAACTAAATCTCCAACCGTTTATTTTATTGATAACAAAAACTCAATTCATAATAATTTCTTTATCTTATTCATGCCATAAAAAGTAAAGAATCGATGGAATATCCTTTATTAAATAGGAAATGGAAATAGCATTTACATAAAGAGTAAAAGTGGTTGGGCCTTTTAAGGAGTATATGAATAGAGCTAAGGCCGCTATCTATATTTGCAAATACATATTGTTATGGTCATGAGCAAGGAACCGCATTTTTCCTTACACGTGTAGGTAATAATTTAAAAAATTGCATACAGTGCGTGTTGGCGTTCCAACTCATTATAATCAGAAGCGGTTCTGCAGATCAAAAAATCATTAATATTTTATGTCATTACAATTTAATATTATTTATGATCTTTATGATCATTATGGTATGATCTTTTTATTGTGTCGTGTTGGGGGGAGACCTGGTGTCCTGAAATACAGGCCAAAAGCTTAGTTTAGGCGCCAGTCTCCCACAATATGTTACTAAAATTATGAACATTGTATTTTCCTTTCATTGTTATGCATATTGTGGTCAGAAAATAAATATACTATTATTATTATTATTATGAATGCAAGGTGATTTTAACTTTGTTACTTTTAATTAACATTTATTAAAGTTAAGTTTATTAATCATGATTCATGACTATTTTTCTCATGCGTTATAATCTTTAAACAAATTCTCCAATTTCTTAAGTAACTTGGATATAAAATTCGAATACATATTGATTTAAATTGAACCACGAATAATAAACACGGTAAATTTTGAGTTTTAAATTTCGATATGAGTAATATCGTGGAAAGAGATGGTTTTAAGTTAATAAATCATTTTAATCGTATCTGGCCAACAACGAATCCAGTATACATATCGAAATGTTTGTCAACTGGCCCACCCATCGTTGCTTATTTTCTTATCTTCAGATAACCTCGACCTCGTGTATGCTACTGCCATCTTGATATATATAATTATATTTATATAGATGTATATGTTCCAAAATATATTCGAAAATCAAATACCTCGAGTAAAATTTAATAATTTTTATTGCGTTAGGAATTAATTTAATAGTAATAAGCGTTCTAAATTACAATATTAATGTATATGCTGTGCCCTGCACATTTGTCCGTAACTTATGTTTGACATAATGTTTAAATAGTCTGTGTCATCTAGGTATATTGTAGCTTGTCAATGCAGAAAGAATTCCTTAAATCAGTTCCATAGTTTTAGAGCTTTTACACTGTAAACTATACACAGTTAAATATTTCCTTTTTATAATATATATTTGTCTATGAAGTACGAAACTAGAGTCTTTTAGGTTCCTAATACAATTACATATAATTTACGAGTTAAGCATCTATGTAGTTATTTTATATTAGTCTAACTTATTTAGTCGCGATAACTAATTCGACCAGTACAAGCAATAAGGAACTTAGCCGTTATCAAAATGGAGCGATTTATAATAGATAGTAAACTCGAGTACATATTTGGGTGTGGCTCAAACTAGCTTTAAGTGCAAATTAAGCGACTTGGTATATATTGCGTTTGTACTATTTTTATATTTCGCAGCTGCTTTTTACCTTTTTTTTTAGCCTTTCAATTGTACTAAAAACATTAAATTTTTTGTAAGGAGTTAAATTATTTTTTTATAACTTAGTAAACAATCTTAACTTAAACTATCTCTTTGAATTTTCCTGTATGAAAAATATTTGTCCAATTTTAATTAGTCCATTTGAATGACATTGATTACGAGGTCAATTGTAAAGATTGATTTTCAGAATATTCTAGATTTAAATTTGTTATTTACTTATAAACTAACTTATAAATCGACACGTCAGACTAGAATCAAACAACGAATTAAAATATAAAGAGGTAACCAAATATGCATGAAGAACAAAGCTACCTAGACAACAATTGACCAAATTTAATAGCAGAGCGTGATTGTGAAGTTTCTTTGCAAAAAGTCTTGATGCTTCGTTCGTGAATGCGGCTGCAATTGACAAGAGCTTTTAAGAGCGTTGGTTCACGCAAACTTAGTGTAAGAGTTCGTGTCCTGTTTGGTAACAAAAGTTAATTATTTTTACGTAAAGAAAATTAAACATTCAAATTTGAATTTAGAAGAATATACATGTATTGACTTTCGAAGTATCAATTCAGAATTAAGATAGCTCTTGAACATGTGACCAATTCTATTTTTTATTTACTGGTAAGCAAGCGTTTGACTTTCCCTATCAACTTTAACAAGTCTTTTTTTTTTTTTTTTACACAGCCAGTTAAGAATTAAAAGAAGTTTGTATGTATTTATTAACTTGTAGTCTACTCTATGGGCTATATTGTATAGTGTATAGGTATAGTATGTAGTTGCACAGAGAGTTAACTGCGCTCGGTTCTAAGAAAGCCCGCGGTGGTCGCCACAGGGCTTTGTTTCAAACGTGACTCGCGCGATGGATGCACGCAAATTAGTTAATTTTGGATCGGCCAGCGAATTAGCGTGTTTATGTTCACTTTTATAGACCACTAGAATACAATGTTTTGTTTGATCGCAAGTATATCGTTTAGTACCCACTTACATCATTTTAAGTTCAACGACGATAGATATTACTGAATGTACTTTAAGATCTGTATACAGTATGAAAATTAGAGTGATTTTTCGTTTTTTGTTGGTACAAAATTAGGAAAGTGTGAATAAATAATTTATGTAAAATAAACGTTCAATAACCTTAAAAACTAAAATTCTTCTGATAATTTTAATTATTAAAATAGTTGGATGAATAATTGAGCTGTAACGACGAAATTTGATCTGTCAAAAGTTAAATATCCATCGTCAAAATGAATGCGTGTATGTTAGATCAGTGTTCTTAAAATCATATTTTCATTGCAATAATAATAATTAAAAGTTAATCACTAGTTAATTAGGGTATATCGTCAGCCACGGTCTATTAGGCATTGTAATCAATGCATTAGCGAATGAAACTGTTGATCTATTTAGACACCCCTTCGGTACTTTTAATAACCCGCGTGTAGGGGAATAGATTGGCACAAGCCATGCGGGTAGATTATTTTCCCTTGCATTCTCGACATTTTTTTATTTAATAACGGTTGCCTCGAAATTACCATATTGATTTCGAGATAAGCGATGCAAACTTGTAGTAAATTAATAGTTTAATTTGTAACCATTGCTTGATTGCTGCAATTTATGTAGTAAATATGTCGTAAGTGAATGAATCGTCGCGGTTAAAACCGGTTCGGTTGGAGTGCACGTGAAATTCCAGTAAAAGAAATATTAGGTTTAAACTTTAAATAACGTCAGTGTTCACATTGGTGCAAGTTCGAAGTCATACAAAAACTCACATTTATTCATTAAAAGCGATCTAATTGTATATTAATTTCCCAACTTATAATTTATTTGGATTGCGTGAACACTCATAAAATAGAAGTTTGTCATATGTTAAGCTTTCGACAGATTAGGCGTGCCTCCCCAACGGGTCTCTAAGGCCCAATGAGGGGCTAAATATGCGGGTTAAACGTATTTTTAAATAAGCACATTAATTACAGCCATTGTGAGCTTTACGTGTAAAGCATTAGGGTTGTGATTTAGTAACAGGTCCTGGGAACAAATTTCGCAATCAGTTATTAATGGAGAAATCAAAAAAGGGAGATTGATGCTCTGGGAATTTTTCGTGGGATCGTAGTAAGGACTTACGATGTTATTATCAAAACAGTATCATTAATTACGTCTTTCAAGAATAATTAATTATTATTATTTTCACTTATTTTCGGTTTAAGGTCCCTAAATCTTAGGTTACATTTACCGTCAAAGTAATATGTAATTTATTACATTGTTTTTAGTATTTACAACTATAAATGATTTAACATATAAAAGTATTTGACTACAGACTTAAAATTATAGACAAAGGACCGTTAAATATAAAACAATACTCTTTTAAAACAACGTTGAACCCAGAATCAATGACGAGGGTGCTTCATTACAGTTATATTTAACGGTCAACCATTGAAGGGGATGAGGTTAACGTATTCGCTTATCAAACAACAAGGGTGGCTTTATACCAGAACTCAATATGTTTTATATTCTATTGCTCCGTTTAAATAGCGTTAAAACAGTTTAAGCGTCACTTGAAAATTTTATGTTATAAAAATACATGAAACAGAATAATTGGATTGATATTTAAACTTACGTCAGCAACACGTTTGAACTTATCAAACATTGATTCTTATTGTTTTTTTGGAAGATTCGGTCTAATAGATGTCATGTCTGCTAAGAAGCTCATTTACCCTGACCTTAAAAAGATCCAAGTTTAATTTATCTAATTCCGGGCAACGCGACCGCCCATCATTTAAGACGAGTATTTATAAATGATAAATTCAACTCGTTATTCACATTATGTTTTTAAAGAAGACACGCGAATCCATAATGATGTATGAACATACAATCCGGTTTCGAAATATCAACCAGGTATACCGCGTACAGAGTTAATTATGTAAATCTGTTTATTTGTGGCGCGGGACCTTGATCTTTCACACTTTCCCTTTTGAGCATCCCTTCGTTGCTAATATGTGAATAAATATTTAACTTAAATATTTATTCACAACTATGTTATAGACTAGGTAATTCGTTCAGGTTAACTTTGAACGTAAGGATATATCTTGCTTTGTCTTTTCTTACTTCACACTAGTATAAATTATTACAATTTATTACATAAATACACTAGTATTAATTATTACAATTATCACAAAAATATTTATTATAGCCATTCATGTATGTTTAATTGAATAAAAAAAAGTTCTACCAGGCTACCATATATTTGACGAAAATGGAATTGCAATCAATTAATTCAATCAGAAATCATCGTGTAAATTTCCTAATCCATTTTTAATTAAAAAAATTAAATTTATTCCTACCTCATTATAATGCTTCCGTCAATAAAATAAAATATTTGTAATACATGAATACTAATGTTGATTAAAATCCCAACGTCTTCACGGAAACCATAACTAATAATTGTGTGGAAATATTCCACTATATCAAAAGTTTAAAAAATCACCTTTTGTGTATTTAGCAAGTATAAGTTTAATTAGCAATATATTCAACTTAGGTATGCCCCGCGGATTCATCCACGTCGAAAATGTTGTTTTTTAATGTACTGTTTATAAAAATAAATAAAATTACTTTCTATAGGAACTTTCTTTTAAACATTATCTTTCAATATACACCAATCCTCTAGAAAAAGTCTGCAAACGCCAAAGTGTCCTCATTATGATCATATTCAAAACATTACCATGCGATATTATTATAAAGTAAGACTAGCCATAACGGGAAGGTCCCTTTAAACAGTTACAATGACCAATATATGTAAATCCGAGATTGACAGTGTCGCCTCTCACCTTTAACCAGCCCTGGTGTCATAAACTAATATAATTTGAATAGGTCATGTTTAATACGCCTCGAGTGGCGAATAAGTTTATTGTTAAATTCGTGCGGTACGGTATGGGGGACACGCGCGCCGCACGAGACCCGCATTTTTACAGACTTTGGAGGGTTCGATTAAGTGCGAATCGAATACTTGGGGACTGTGCGTCATATCGTTTACAATGTTTAAATTATTTACAGAGAACATGAACGACCCGTGGGATATTTTCGCGTCGGGAATGTGTTTGGTACATTGATAACGTTGTCAAAACATTTAACTTATTACCTACTATATATAATTTGTAAGATTTGTCTCGGTATCGAATGGCAGAATAATTACTAAAATCGGATCGGGTTTTGCGCAGGTAGAACCGAGAGGCATCGGTTGTATGTGTATTAAGAATATCTCTACCTCTCAATAACTTTTAATAATTTTGTAATTTGATAACTCATTTAGAGATTTGTTCAACATATATACAATATACATATCGTAAAATTAAATAATAAATATATAGTAAAATTGTTTAAACAATTAAAATCACAATGATTTTTCTATTTATATGTTTCAAGTGCACGATATGTATAATGTAATACAGTTAAACTACAATATACAAAACAAACAGCGAATTGTAGTAGTCTCTATTGAAGTTTAGTATGTAAAGTTCGGTAATCTTTCCTACCTTAGCTCAATCTATGGATTTAAATCGATTTCACAAAAATTTTAAAAGTAATATACACTATTCCATGTATGTATGAGGTGACGCGGGTATGTAAATAGCGCTTTATATTCATAAGCTCTTTAACACACCGATACCTTGATTTGCTGTGAGTGTTGTATCCGAGAACTGATAAATATTAATCCGTATATCGTAAACAACGTATCCTTTATCCCATACAACGGGATAGGTTTTATGTACCCACTTTGTGGAAAATTTTGTAAAAAAGCGACACACCGCGCTCGGTTATGAAATTCATACTAGAGCTGATGTTTTCTATTTCACAATTTACAAATCAAAACAAGCGCGTGCTAAATCATTCAGTTTGCTTTCTAGCACCTATCAATTTGCGCATCCAATTATATTTATATGTAAAGTGAAATTTGATGTGGTACTTCAAAAAATGACCATTAAATGGAAATTTCCTTATTACCGTACACGAGTTTTACCGAATTTCTTTCATGTTATTTTAGTCGTAACATATGCTAGTTGCCTAAAATAACATTCGGATGGAAGTCACGTCGTACTGTGCTTAAATAGTTAAATTGTCTTCATCGTTATTTCTTGACATATTACGTATGAGCGTTGAATAAAAATTGTTTGTTTGCCGATGGGTTACCAATGTGCATAATAAATGTTAGGTTATTAACAATTTTTAACACATTTTATCAAATAGTAAAAAATGAAGGCATGATAAGAAAAAACACTTTTTGAATTATTCAATTAATCCATGAAACGGAATATGATGTAACTATTTAAGTAACTCGTTTCAGAGCTTGTTCAATAAGTCACGAATCAATTAAATCGTGAAACGTCCGTAATTAAATTATTTTGGGTTATACAAAACATTAGCAGAAGTGGCAATAGGTCGGCCATATAGCAAGAAGTTAGGGGCAAAAGGACCTGGAATGTAGACCACTGATCGGAAAGCGCAGTCTGGGTCGCCTTACGGTCTCATAGGATGAAAGTAACTGAAGACCGGTCGAGCTGATCATTTCTTGGAGAGAGAAAGAAGAATTTGAATAACAATTAGTCCTAAGTCTTTGCTTATGTTTTAAAAAATGGTATAGTTTATGGCTTACTAGAGAATAATCTAATCTAAAATAGGGTCAATTTTAAAACAACCTCAGGCCTTGGAAGCCTTGGAATCGAAATCGAAGCGGGCTATTGCTAGTATACATATAATAAGAAATCCGTTTTAAATATCTGTCCTTGGATAAATAAATATGTTTTACTATAAAATTTCAGTAGGTTTTAGAAATTTACGACGGTAATATTATGTTTTATATTCCAAACGTCAATTAGTGAAAATGATAAATTCCATCTGTTCAGATTAAAGGTTTTCGATAGTTATTTGTTTTTGTGCCTTGAATATATTAAAGTTGATATATCGTCACTTTAAGTGTGTAAATAGCACACGCATTATTAATATTACATTCGAGATGTACTTGTTATTAATATCAATTTATATGATAAATGACCAACCGCTTTAAAACTGTGATGTGTTTACAAAGAAAAGCAGATTAATGAATTTGGTGAGATGACAGCCATTTATAAATAATAATTAGGGAATAATCTGTTATAGCTGTCAGGTTTTATACTTTTCCTTTTTAAGCGAAGTTCTTAAGTAAATAAAAACAATAATAGAGGAGGTGAATTCATATATCTAAAAGATATTGATTTTTTATAAAAAAATCTTTATCGATTTGTATAGCGTGTTTTATGGATCGCTATATATAAAATCGAATTTTTCATTCATTGCTTTAATTAATCCCTCAATGTATCCAAAGAATAATTCACAATAGCAACGTAATTATTTTTCTAACAAAGATCAAGGTTGCTGTTCGGAGATAAAACTTTTTTGCCGTCGATCGTGACCAGTCTTAAAGCTTCACAAAAAAACGCGTGTTAAATCTTAAATGGGCCCAAAATAGGTTCCACCGCTTTTGGTGGGTCTAAGACACTTTTATTCTTTTACCTAACTTGTACAGTAAACATAAATATCTCAGTAAATATACTTTATTTATCGGTAAAATATGGATAGTAATACTTGTAAAATGTATTTGAATTTAGATGATAATTAAAAATGTCAAGTAAATAGTTGAAATGATTATAAAACAGCGTAATCATAGAACGTACGCCGCCCTATTGTTATAGAGTATCCTATTTCCATGATCGCGATACGGAAAGAATTAACTAACTGAACAAGCATTATACCAAGGTCGCCACATGCGGATACGCCAAACTTAATATTCATTTGTTGCCAACCCACTAACAACGAAGTCTTGATATACCCGTCGTGATCGTCATTCAACATTATAAGCCGGTCTTAAAACATTTAGACCACTAATTCAAGATACCTTTTTCCGAAATTGAATAACTTAGAAAACTGCTAATATAGATACTTATAGGTCGACTGTATTAAGTAAAGTTATTTTAAGAGTAAACTTCAAATATCGATAAACGCTTTATCTTACTTAAGGAAACCTCCGATGTTCACGCATCGTCTGTTACACTTCTTTCGAACGCCATACGTTTTTTACGACAAAATTCGTTTGATATCATCAGATACGTATCTATCCGTAGTCAACGATTCGTAAATAATTAAAGAATTTGTAATTCAATTCTTCGTTAACTACTGATTTTTGGTTAACTTATTAGATAACATAACATTTTGAAATTTATATTATTTTATTTGTTGTATATCATGTCATATAATATTTTTAAAGTTGTAAAATTTAATAACGAGTATAAATAAAGTACCTAATTTGTACTGAACAAGTAATTACCAATTAAATATGTTTTTATTTATCAATTGTGATTTCAGTCTTGAAAATTCACAATGAACATGAGTATGTCTGAGAAATTATTTTCGAAGAATAAGTTGGTTATCTTGTCTCAGCCATCATCATTATTATTATAAACAACCTTAAGTTTCACACTCATTAGAAAGCAAAAGTTAATACATCAGATACGTACAATGTAATACATCACAAGGAAACGGAAAATAATAGTTGGTCTCAATTAGATGCCGTTGGAAATGTAACGCAAGATACGACGAAATGGGAAATCAATGTTAAGAAAAATAAATAATGAATACTTAGAGAAACTATGCAAAATAATGGCTGTAAGCTAACGGTAATTACTTTTATTTATTTCCTTATAGCAGAAAATAGTAGATGTTACGGTTATAAAATAACGAAAGAATAAAAATTAAATTAGATCGCATTTAATTACAGTTCTGTTGCATAATAAACAAGACATATATATATTGTGCATTTAAATCGAGGAAACGTATTTCATAATTCAAGTAATTATCTTAATGATCCTTAATTTCGTGGAAATAAATAAACTTAAGTTACATATTTTGATATCTATTTTAAGAATGTTTCTAATAATATCTAATTAATACGATAATTCAAAGATTCCTAAATGCGCCTAATAACTTGAAAATATTGAAGATAATATTATGTGACTTAAATACCTATCGAAAGCTTTCTTAAAAAATCAATCAAAAATCTCTTGAAAACCATAAATTTTGAAAGTTTATCAACAAAATATAAAAAAATACTTTTTACTTTAACATCAATAAACTTTAAATTAAATTACGCTGAATGTTAATAAAGTCTCGTAAAGTACCACTAAAAGCAGTGGGTATAAATCTTTTGGGATTCCCACGCGTTATTACAAAATTATTAAACAAGTTTATAACGAAATACATAATATTATTTGCTACGTTTACACAATCTAGAACTAGAAGATGCGAAAACAAATGATGAGAACCTTTGTGTGAGTGGCGTGTTAGTGTGTAAGTAAGGCAGTGGCGTAGTGCGAGTGGTTATGACTATTATCTAACAGTGAAAGTGTAAGTGTGTGCGCGCTGAGTGCTGACGTAACGAGCGCTGCGCGGGCAACTACTCTCACTGGCCACTGCAGATCGCTGATACTGGAACTAGGAAGTCCAGGGTGGGCCTATGACGTCACAAGATTAATGCGCGTCTTATTCAGGAAGCAAATAAACACGTTATTTTTTCTTTACGTTATGTAATTTAGTAGACGACAAATATGTATGTTAATTTTTGCCTATATTTATTAAAAACACTTTATCATTTATGTGATAAATGAGGAGTATTTGTCACAAGCGTGTATTCGTTTTTATAGAGCTTGTTTATCGGTTTGTAACTACAGAAAAAAATATCCCTTTCAAACTTTTTAAATATAAAATTGTATAAGCCTTACTTCAAAATACATTAAAATTAGTTGTAAAATAGACAGGATAAAACGTAATTGAATTTTTTTTATTCCTATCTTTGCTGTAGGTATCGTAATCGGCGAGTCGACGGACTAATTATTCAAAATTTATCAAGTTTGGTCGACTGGTTTTGTGAGTTCGGTCGAATAAGCGTATTAGTTTATTATATGTAGTTCCACTTCCCTTGACTATTATAATATCACGGTTATAATCATGAATAATTGTAATGAATTCACTAAATTTATTTACATATATTATACAACACGCCCACTTAACAATGATTTTAATTTGAGAACTAAAAAACGGAATCTTTAATGCTCGCATTTCAAATATATGTATGAATACAAATTCAAACATCGGACTAGGATGTTTACGTAATTAAATATTATTATTTTTAAAATTTTTATCGCAAAATTTAATTATATTCTTACGGGTCGATTTTTGGTGTGCGTACTTTAAATAGCTTTGAACGAACATTTGAACTCATGAAAAAACGCCTTTTACGTCATATATTTCCATTATTTTCGTCTATGGATAATAAGTCTCAAATCGACTAAAACCCGATTACATACTTTCTTTATCGTCCTCTTGTGGATTCTTCCATCTTCTAGTTAGTATGGGCTCGACCTCTCATGCTTACATTTTATTTAATTATAATCTTTCAACTTATTTTGCTATAACATCTGCGTCGTCTGTAACGTCACATTCTGACCAATAAATTTTAAATCAGTCATAACTAGAGTCCGTACAAGTTCCAGTCATTGAATGGCTGGAAGTCTAAAAGGCTTCATTGAGATAAAAAACTTTACTTTCGATAGGACAAGACACCGCAATGACTCCGCATGTCTAAGATGGAGACCACGGTACCCGAAACGAATCACCACGCTCCGGTACACAATCTATTTTAGCTTTTTTATCGCAAATGACTAACCTAGATAGATGTTAATTTTAAGCTTTTGAAGTTTGAACATAGTTGAAGGATAAAATAAATTGGTAAGAATAGTTTTATTGTTATGTTACCGATTAAAATAAAGGCTTATAGATAAAAAAATAACTTCTGACAAAGAATTTGGTTTTATATTGAGTATCTATGGCCTATACATATTTTGTTATAATACTTCTTAATAAATGTGGACTTTTGTCAAAAATAATTGTCAATATCTTACAATGCCATTAACTTTTAAATAGATAGTGCTCTTTCTACTACAATATCTCTGTTTATAATTTTTTTTCTGTATGCTCCAGTCCATATAAATAGGCTTAGAGGATTTGACGTCTAGGTACTAAATGTCTATCTAATAACTGATTTAAAAAGATTAATAAAAGGAGATACGTTAATTAATTTTGATATATCATTCATATTTATAAGCCGAGCTAATGCAAGCCTAACTCCATCAATATTTGAATGTTATATAACCAAATGCCGGATCATCGTGTAAGTGAATTCGTTTTGACCTTTCAGCATATATTGTTGCGGCATGATAATGGAAAAGGTTATGACATTATTGTTTGGTAACATGTGGATTTTGAGATGAAGCATAATAAATATATTTTAATATTTTATCGGTTTCGTAATGGGCGTTTGCTGAACGAATTTTATTTAGCACTGTTTGTATTTCCAATTTCCTGAGCGACTAAATAAATAGCTGTTTTTTCGATTTGTGTTATTTATAAAAACAAATATATATGAACATTAATCATTTGAAATAGATTAAATGTAATCAGGTTTTGAGTTTAGTGTGCTTTTAATAAAATTAAAATAGGTAAAATTTTTTGGGTATATTAATTAATGTAATAGCAAGTTAATGGTTTTAAGTAAACCTGTTAAGATCGTAGTAAAATATTTTAATTATTTCAGTAATAAGTACGTAATTATAAATTAAAATTACAAGAAATATTTTAAACTTGTTGCTATAAATGTAGTCTATTTTTTATTATTTGTACTTCGAGGTTTTACTTGCATTTAAAGTTTAAACTGTAGCGTCCGCAAACAAAGTATCCAACATAAGATTTCTATTGGTAAAATAAAATCCATTCCAACAATGACAATAATAATTTTTTTAATTTTATTTATTGTTTTTTAAAATACTAAAGTAATAGAATATCTTAACATCGCAGTAATTTAACGCACTTTACAAACAATGGGTATATGCTTAAAACAAATATTGTACACTATAACTATTAGCTCTAACAGTGCGAAAATAGAAACCTAGTATCATTCCAGGTATGTAACTAGGTAGTATGACAAAACGCTGAATAACGTAAAAGCCTTATTACCGGTAATTGCATTCGTTACTTTGTAAGATGATATAACGTGGCTTGTTGGCACTTACAAAGCGTGAACGCAAACGATATTCGATGTCCGTACGTTAAGTATAAAATACCTTTGTTTGTTCATTCAATTATTATACTTATTGATATATTATTTGTCTTCTATTACATTTAAGTAGGTAGGTACATCTCAAATTGGCTGTCTTAACAAATTTGCAATAAAAACTACTCTCTCTAACTCTCAAGTTAGTTAGTGCATCTCAATGCACTTAAATTTGATTTTGCGTTTAATTTAAAAAGCGAAACTGAACAATATTTGGTCTTATCGTATTTTACTGTAATATTTTGTCGTTATAAGAACCGATATTTTACGAAAGAAATAATGAATTAGTTTTTTTTCTATGAATGATATTAAATTATGAATAATGGTATTTATACCTACTGTATATTTCCGAAAGGGTATTTGAATCGTAAGAATTTCTAAAACTCACGGATCGTTTTAAGTCTTGAAGCTATTAACATTTCAATCATAATGTCAGTAGTTATTTTCCAAACACTAAACATGAAGATGAAATCATCTTTATTTGTAATTGCGGCGCAAATTTTACTTTAATATAGACTTCGATTCTAGAAATGACATTGATAAATAATTCAATGATTGCGAATAGCTTTTAATATTTGACTAATTAACCGAATAATCTCGCTAATCACAAAAAATATCACATTTTATGTAAATAGCCGTCTAAGGTCAGTAGTTAACCAGGTCAGTTTCTGAATTCATCACTATGCATATAGATAGGTGTTATTCCGAATTGCGAATGGCATCGAAAAGTCCAAAATATTATGTAAGGTTGACGCAACGTGTTTTGGTGGGTAAGTGTGCCGAGTATTACGGCCACGATGCCACAGTGACATAACCGAGCTTCCGCCGTTCGCCGTCGGTGAAAGGTCTGAGGAAACATAAAGTTACCGGCGGCGGCCGGCGGTAACGT
>JADANM010005719.1:4266899-4286891 GCA_026213755.1 Eurema hecabe
TATTTCGTTATAGCCCTACAATACTTTATCTATGGGCCATAAAATATTTTATTGTACATACATATATTATTTTTTATACCGAACCCTATCTATCTGAAATTAATGATTCCTTATCAGTAAGATATACATACCCCACTTTTTGTTATAGCTAAACAGATTACAATGGTCTGGGTCAACCCTAGGTCACAGCTTACGATAAACGAATGTAGGTGTAGTTATAGGATAAAAACATAATAATAGTCGTTACGAGCGATATTATATTCATGTTTATAATAATACGAGATGGCTGCAATATGTGGGTCAATACGTAAATAATCGATCCATCTTTGTTTTTGCGCTATGAAAAAGTTTAATAAAACTATTTTAAGTAAAGTCTTATATTCATAATAATTGCGTTTTCGAACTGATGACTCTTTCATGTTGCCTGTCATAGATTGCTGTTTAGCAACATGGTCGCTTTCTCTACTTTTTTTTAAATTGCTAAATTTAGTTTTAATCAACAATAAAGAGATTTAAATAAATAAATATAGTTGTTAAAATTTACTATTACATTTACAAGCCTTAACAGACTTAAGACTTAGAACTTCTTGTTCCTGCTTTATAGCTATTTAAAACAAAGACATAATAAATACCCTTTCAAGTTTGTTAAATAAGGTTATATAAATTAGAATTAGTCGTAAGTAATGCCGAAAGATCAAACAATTTGAGACTAATTAACTTAGTTCAAAACATAAATTATCATTTCACTCCATATTAGTCGCAATAGAAAGGCCGACAGAAACATAAATTTATGTAAACAAAGGTCGTAATTAATTCCTTGTGTTATGTATAAGCTGATTAAAGGGTGAACTGGACAAAGTTTATATATCCACATTTCTTTGTTTCGAAAATTTTTATTTTTTCTATTTAATAAAACTTCTCGTTACTTCTAATGTATTAAAAGATGTATTTAATAAAAAAAAATATAAATCCGCATATTAACATCGTGTTGTTGATTTACAACATAACAGGTCATAATGGGCGCAGACGTTTGACGTTTGAGGTAGTAGTCTAGCTTCCGCGGAAGTCAAGAAGTCGTTTCCTATTTCGACTGGTATCCAGCGAATGGCCTTATGTATTTCGAAGCTACCGGCGAATGTTTAAACCCGGCAGTAATCTCCGCTCGAGGTGATCTGTGAAGTGCCCTTTAAAATCGAATGTACACCATTCAGGGAAGAAAGGCATATCGATATAAATCACCGTTGTTTTATATTTTGCCCTTTCAATGTTATTTATGAAACTTCGGCATGCACGAAGCTTGTAATGTTAGTATGAAGATAATAATAGGAAGTATTCATTATGAACAGGTATCATCGTATGATAAATCAGCACGTTTTTCATTAATATACGAGAAAATACGTCTATTTGCATTTTAAAGACTTCTTCTATGGATTCGTCATTAAGCGTGTCGAAGCGAATAGGTGTTACCAGACTACTAAAATACTAGTTAGAATAATAAATAATTTCCTGAAACCATTCTATGGGTATACTAAATGCTATGAAAATAAACATACAAAATGATCGTTCCGTGTGTGTAAAGCGGTGTGTAAAAAATGTGATTGCACGACAGCTGTTAGTTTCATTACATAAGTATTTGGAGCAGTAAATATCGTTTATCGTGTTACAAACTATTCTGCAATTTGTTCGCGCTTGTGATAAGCGGCGTCCGCACTCCACGCTGAAAACATTTTAGTATGTGACACCGTGACACGCTACTAGATGAGCTAAAGCTTCATTTTAATAACCTATATGTACCCTAATGATCTTTGTTTATACATAATACATGTGAACACATTTAATTTAAAATGTGTAATACGAGTTTTTATATTTAAAACAGCAGTCAACTTAAAACATACATAGTTTCAATGTTATGACGTCAACTGAGAAAAAACACAATTTTTCACTATACATAATCACATGGAAATAAATAAAATACCCTAAAAAATCAGATTAAAGTAATTAGACATACCAGTATGCATTAGCATAAAAGAAACAAGTTTTAGTTTAGTAACTAATGGAATCGTGGATAGCAGGTCATCGTAACCACAATATGCGTATCATGCATACAATAGTAACGCAAGCAGAACAAACGAATTTGCTTAAGTTTAGATCTAGCGATATTCTGTTTCGTTGTTAAATCTTTATACCTTTACATAACGCAAATGGAAACATAATTTGCAGTTTAGAGCTCAGAGCCTTACCCACTAGCACAACAAAGTTAATCTTTTATGGTTTTACAATTTATGTAAGAAATATTGATTAGTTTGTGTGTTATATAAAGTAAAGACTGTCAGTAGTTTTTATTGCTATTGGAAGTGAAATAATTATATATTTAAGTAAGTAGTATGTATTTATAAACGTCTAAAACTCTATAACGAGAAATATAGAGGAATTTTTAAACCGTATCTAGTGTATCTAATTCGATACGTCAACATCAGGTGCCCGCATATATGGATGGTTCTAAAATGTTAATGTCTCTGGGCATGGTAAAGTATTACTTAACAGTTGCTTGGCGACGGAAAGATCTATTACACCCGATCACATTTTTATGACGTATCAATGTTCTGATACGACCGGGTTAGATGATGCGATGATATTTTAAATATCGATACGTATAGTAAGTAATAGTACTTACTAGTCTAAGAAAATAGAGCTTTAAATACGAATTTCAGATAAAAGCTTGAATTTTTTATATTATGTATGTACTTTGAAAGATCGGTAATCGACTAGTGAGTATTTTTTTAAATCTATCCACGAGAACTTGTGATAAAAAAAAACAAAACTGTTTTCTTTTATTTTAGGGAAACAGTAAGTACTAGAAAAAAAATACCTTATATGAAAGTTGTAGAACATAAAATTTTACTAAAATTAAAATTAACCGAGATATGGTGGCTAGAAGATAACGTGTATCAACTATCAACTTATGATTTGTTAAAGTTATCATTATCACCCGTCAAATAAAATTTTATTTTAATGTGCTTCAAAAGGAGGTTTTAACGGATAGATTTTTACAGAAAACTTAATCAGGATTAATTTGGATACAACACATTTAATGCCTATTATTCGTTTTATAGAAATGAAATAACTTTGCCAGTTATATAATTCAAAATATGTAAAATGAAATCTTAGCGAAATTCGTGTTCTAAAACAAGAAAGGATTACGATTCTCTCAAATGCTAACAGATATTATCGTGAATGATTGTGGGTGTCTCAAACGCTTTATAATTGTTAATGAATTATATATTATGCTCATTTACAACGCCCACTATTATACTAATCTATTTAAATTATTGGGTCAAGGTTATCTAAAACATTAACTTACAATTACGATTATTTGTATACAATGGAATGGTATGTCTGTTTCAAGTTGAGAATCCCTACTTTATGTAGAGACTATAGTCGTTATTTTATAATATGTATAAACTTGAAATAACACTGTTTAAAATAATAAAGTGTTGATATAAAAAATAAATTTCATATCTTATAACTTTGTTGACGTAAGTTTATTAAACATTGATTTTTTGTGGACATCTAAATAAATACGTAATTTAAATTACTCTGTGTTTTTTGTAGTAAAACCAATACTAAATATATTTTATTGAAACCTGTTTAATCTAACCAGGTATCTATTAACAAAACTTTCATCCTTCTTATATCACGGGTAGCGAAAACGCTGATAAATTTTCACGATATAGAATAAAGTTCTTATTATTCTTCTTACCTAGACGATTTTTCTATAACTAAACATTCTTAAAAGAAACATTTTCGTATTCTTCGTAATATAATTCAATATTAGCAAAACTTTATGACTTATTATAATATAGTCACATTACCGTAGGTCGTATATCAGCAAACTTCAATGCAATGTCAATTTTATGTCGCAATAATAGGTTTCTAGTAACAATAAACAAAATACGATTCCAATGCCCTACCTTAGGCTGTAATAGCATTTATTGAAAATATATAAATTGTAGTATTATATTCATAATTCCATGCTAATAGTTAAGCCTCATTGTAAAATCTATACAATTTGTATATTTCCACTGTTATTGTTGTAATAACAATACGGTGTTTTGTTTAGTGTAGGTATAGCTTATTCATAATAATTGTTTTGTTTTCTAAGTAGAGAGTTAGAGTCTATAAAGTCTGATGTATTGTAAGTAACGATTACTTTGAAAGTACATAAATTTAATTAAGAATTTCAACATAAGCTTATACATATAATTTCAGAAAATATTTTTAAACATTATTAAACTAATCTATTATAAACTAACACAAAATTAATCTTGCCAGATAAATAGTTTTTGAACAATTTTTATATGTATAAGAATAAGTAAATACTATGCCAAAATAATAAATATAAACACATTTCTTAATTCTTCGTATTAGTACATACATTTTATTTAATGACACTATTATATATACATTGAGATATTTACAGTTATATTGTCTTGGGCGATATGCTACGAAGTAAGAGATAAAAATAAACATATTATGACAAAAACATATGCTGTTTGTTAAATATTTTATTGATAATTTAAACAAGACCTCGAAAAACCTAGATCATTATTTTTTTGCACACAAATGTCACACTGCTAAAAGGTCAACTGGTCAAGTACAATAATTTGGTTGTCTATATTTGTCGAAATTAATTACTTATCCGAATGATGAGCAAACATACTTTAGGCGTCGTTATTAATTTAAGACGAACATGGCATTCTATCTTAATCAATAATTAGTATACTGAATTTTGTTGTAACGTACCTACTATATGTGCTTTAGGTACATTCTATATGACATTAAAACTATATAATTCATATTTATAAAAAAAGCCTTCTACATGCATATCGCGTATGCTATGGTGCGTACCATACGCAGGGCTACCTAAGAGTGTTTTTAAGTATTCGAAAGACGAAAAAAAATATCTTAATGTAGTCAAGCAGATCATCATGAGAATGATAAAGTTCTTTATCATTTTCATCATGATCTTATGATCTTAATACATTTATTTTTATATAAATACTTTATCAATATGTAAAAGATTAGTAGATAGTGACAAAAATAAAAATTGCTTCAATCACGTATACAAACAGAAATGCGGAGTATGGGCGTTATACAAATTGGAAGGCAAATTAATTGACTTGCGAATAACTGAAGTCAATGTTTCGGCTTTCAAGTCAAATAGACTGAATTGCTCAAGGCCTTTTCTTGTCTCGGAACTGAATTGTTCCTTACCATTGTATGAAAATACTTTCAATTCGTGTCATACTTCATTAAGCAACGTTTATAAAATGAACTCAAATTAGATTAGCTTTAATTAAATAGGATGTGTTTTTAGGGCAATTTTAACATTTTATTCTAATTTAAAGCAATGGTTTTAACTAGCATACTAATTTAAATGACAATTGGTTACCGGATTTATATTTACTAGCGTCATGCCCCGGCATGATACGTTTTATATATTAAGCATTTTTATACATACATATAAACCTATACAAAGTATTAATATCAATATCATCGGGACATATAGAAGACGGAAAACCACTATGAATTTTCGAAGTTATATGTATTTCTAAATAAAAATTCCACGATTGTTTTTCTCCTAATTAAAATCCACTATGTCAAGAAACAAACTGAATATTACCTAAGTATTATTACATACATATTATTACAAAAAATCAAATTAGACATCCTTAAAAATTATTATGTACTCTAAGTCCGTCATTTGATCTCGTTTGTTTTGGCACAATGTGTATGTACATATTTAATATTGTCATTTTTATAAAAGGTCAAAGAAAGTAATGTTTTTTTGCTTGAAAGTTCGCTTAACTGATACATTTTTGATTTACGTATTGTATAACAATGAAATTACTCACGGCAGTAGAGACACATTGTAAATTGTTTCGACCATTATATTATATTCCCATGTCATGTAAAAATATGTAAGTACACAAGAAATGTTTCCCATACTGAGAATTATTCCATAATAATATACCTATTTATTTACACGTTTATAAAAGCGTATAACATATTGCTAACATTTCGGAAATGTTTAATTATATTTTATTTGTCATTAACAGATACGTTTTTTTTTCTTTATTAAATAAAAGAAGTTAGGTAGCTATATAAATATTGAACCTCATAGAGCAATACAAAGAATGTTATTTTTCTTATCTTAAAATATTAAATACGAAGTACGCGATTTAGATATTAAAAAAAATAATAAACACAAGAATTTCTATTTTTAATTAAAAATTTTTGTAGGTATTTATATATAAAACCTTGAAAAGCGATCCAAATAAATGGTTATTATTATTAGCTACTTGAAATTGAATGTTGTTATTGGCGATCTTAAAGCTCGTTTGTATTTCAGCTCTTATTTCAACATATTTCCCATGAGAGAACCAGCCACATGACCTATTTAGCTTTATTGCAAGAAATATTATATACATATTATCGTTTACTAAAACCATGAACGCGCGAAATTCAACACTACTGAAAGAAAAGATACGATGTTACTGCAATATTGTTTTGTTATTTTGTTTAATATAATTATATTTATATGCTATTTTTTAATTTATACTTTAGAATACATATTTTACCAGCCGTACCTTGCGGGTTTGCCCGCATCTATGCATGTATTATACACAGAAACCTCTCTCTCCACTCTTTCTGATAAAAAAACCGCTTGAAAATTTTTGCGTAATTTTAAAGGTTAAAACATACATAGCATAATTTGGTATACGAGTACGTTATTAGTTGTAAGTGTTAGCTTATATATTAGTTTGAATATTCAATTTTAAAGTGCAATTAAGCTACAAACATCCCTACAAAGTCTGTATTCAGAACCTGCCATAGTTTTGAAGCCCTTCTAATTCCCGTAAGCTCGGTGCAACATAGCGTATAACACCAAAGAGTGAAACGAGTTTGCAACAGACGAACACCATAATAAAAAGTTGTTTGAGGGACGCTAATGGAAGAACTACACTATGAAGTTAGCGAGCGCGATAAGCGTGTTAATCCGCCTATAGGCACTACAAAATACGAAAAATATTATTTATTAATTAATTATAATCCCTATTCAATTATTGAAGAGACGTCGAAATAATTTTCTAATGATTAAAATGATTAACTAAATCACCAAATCCATTAATGTGTATAAATGTGTACCTATTTGAAAATTGAATTAAAATTTTGGGTTGTAGTTTTTTAATATATTTAATGTAAAATGCAGTACTAGGTATATGTAAAAAATATAAAATACATTGAACGGAATTTATGAATTAATTTATACCTAAATTTTTATAAAATTGTTTAAAACGCTTCTCCTACAAGTAAAGTGCATGCCTTTTTAAGCACAAACAGCGGGCACCTCGAATGGTCGAACCAGCTCTAAAATTTCAACTTTTTGCGTTTATTCACCGTTCTGGCCACTTATTTTTTAGCACTTCCTCGCCAAAATAAATTAATATACATCAGTACATATAGTGTACAGTACATAGTATAAAGAGACTTATTTGTCGAAGACGATTCTCTTCTCTTATTACTCTAAATACCTACTTTATTAACAACGCATTGGGTAAAAAAGCTGTTATATTTAATTCTGAATGGGATTATATACACCAATGTGTCTCTGTAAAATAGGATCTATTTAACTTCTAAGGATTGTCGTCCAAAAATAATAAATAGTTATCAAGGGCCGATATAATATTAATATGTAAAACTCAATTTAAAGTTCGTTAGTAGTAGTAGGTATGTAATGTGAATGTTGATGTATTAAGAAATTATATAGGTAATTATTGTGTAGTTTTGCTGATAACATATTATTATTATTTCCTAACTAAGAATAAATTTAATTTCAGACTATTACTTTTGTGACGATAAAATAATATAAGCCTAGGTAACTATCTAAAAAAGTTATGGAGTAGGTATTGTAATTAATTACATGGGCAATTTATTGAATAACCACACAAATATACATACGAAAATAATATGTCATTATTGAATCAAAAAAGGAAAAGATGACAACATTGAACAGTTTTGTGATTTTCGTTGTGGCGAGCCGGCAATAACAAAACAGTCCGCCGAGTATTAACGATAGTGCCCGATAGTATCCGAATTTCGTTCCAAAACGTGATCGTGCTGTTTGATTTGAAAACAAAATCAACCCGCCCGCTGCCGGCTCACGAGTCTCGGGCGAACCGAATTGCAGGCTCAGTGCGCGAGCAAGCGTGATACGGAATGATCGTGTGGTGCGTTTTGCGCGGACGTTGACATTGCGATTTATTTTTTTTACTGACGATTTATACCGCCAGAATTACAGACGTTTTGGAGTATAAAGTCGGACATATAAAAAGTTTTTATTGTCCAAAGTTTATTTTTTATTAGTTCGCGCAGAGTTTTGACCAATTTTTGTGAATTTCCGTATAGACGCAAAAAACAAGTGAAGAAGACAATTCGAAATTAAAAACTGTTTTGTACATTTTCGCAACATTTGCGAAATTGTGTTCAAAAATTTACTGGCGAAACGTGGCGGGTGAAATAAAAAAAACACCTGCCCTCGGCCAACTAGTTCGGGTTCAATCTGTGGTTGCCGAACGAAAAACAAAAACGCATCGATTTACTTTCAGTATACAATTTCAATTTCTACAGCTGAAAATTTTTCGTTAGATCCATCGTGAACTTTATACCAGCTCGCCAAAAATTACAGTGAATACGTATTCAAAATTTTATAAGTGGTTCGCGATATTAGAATCGCGAAACGAGCTCTAAAACCTGGATCAAGATTAGTGTCTTCATAATTTTACATAATGTCTACTGCCATAATGCATCAGTCTGCGCTGTACGACTTTGGTGATCTGTTCTTGAAGGTAAGTTTACTTTCGATATTACATTAATAGATAATAAGGATTTTAATTTATTTTTGCCCAAGACGCTATAAAATCGACAGTTTTCAACTATCGTAATATACTTTAAAACATTAAATCTTATAAAATGTTTGAAGGGTTGGTAAAAAATAGCACAATTAATTATTTGTAGAAGAACATAAGTAGGAGCTACGTACAATTTTAAATATAAAACATTTTATCTAATAGCTGCCATAAATAAAACTTGATAACCGATTTCTTAACTTCAAAAATATATATAACGTAATGAAGTAGGCGAGTATATTAACTAATATCTACCTCACCGTATCGTAATCACAATCGCAATAAAAATTATAAGTAGGTAGTATTATTATTTCACAGCGCGAATTTTGCTTCCAAAACATTCATTTAATACCACGTGGTGTTATGAAACGAAATTACTTTTTTGCTTTGTTTTTCATATTCATTATGAAAAAAACTATAAAAAGTGGTTCGTACATTAGTTTTCTGTTTAATCGAGTATTCTATATCATATAAGGTATATTTATAAACGAAAATAGGCAAATTTAAACAATGACCAGAAACATTTTATTTACTTTAATGACGAAAGTATACAATAGATAACTGGTACTTAGCAGTACTAGTAGGTAGCTGTCCAAAAATAAGTTATTTGAATGTTAAAAGTTAAATAAGTTAATAGAGCTAGGTACATAAGGTGCCTGTTATTGATAACCTATATGTACTTATATTACGTACTACACACGCATCAGTACTGTATAATAAACAAAGTAAAGATAGACTGTTAAGTTTGCTAGTAAGTAGGTAGTATTACATCATAATATTACCTACGTAATATTTATCCCTTCAGTATTTATTTCACTTCTTTAGTCCAATTATAGAGGTGGCTATTTAAGATGTCTACATCTTAACAGACAGTAGGTAGGTGGTTATTTAAGTCTATCTACAATCTACCATCATGGCATAGTAATTCCATGTATAGTTGAGGTTGAAGTATAATAGATTGACAGATAACCTTAAATAATATGTTCTGCATTAATATTGCAAAACAAAGCACGTTGAAAGTAAATCTTATATTGTATTAGCTTTTTATAAGTACATCTATTCAGGATAAGCATTTATGCCACAAAATATTATTTTATATTATTCTAAATACTTAAAAGTAAATACTTTAAAGTAGTAACTACCTGATGCTCGGTGCATATTGAAAAGGTATGTAATTAATTAATTAATTTTATCGCTGTTTATTCTCATGAAGCAAGCGAGCCATTCGAGCTTTACAAGGTAAGTTGATTTTCCCCTAATACCTTTTACTGCTAAGTCAGTGGTTCCTACTACCGTAATTACAGTTTACGGAAAATCTTTAGAACGAGTATGTCGTTGCGTGATGTTGCTAAAGCTAATAGTTGCGCGAGTCTCATACTGCGGTAGTTACGTTAAAAATCTTATCCGACCAGGCGTACAGCCAGTTTCCTCTAAAAGTAAAAGTAACTTGAAGCTCGGAGTTCAAACTCTTGTACATAAATACTGGCAATGGAGTTACTCCTAACTAAATTAATATAAAATAACAAAAACCTTTTCTATCAGTAATTTATCTTTTTATACATTACTAACAAAATTCGTAGAATTAATTGATATCGAACCTGTTTTTGTAAATACGACAAAAAGGACCGAAAAAGTACTATGGTAACGCACTTTTTAAGATTGCCAGAAAACGACCTCATTGTTCTTATCTTAATGCTTTTATAACTACTTAGATTTAAAGTCATAGGTTCTCAGAATTGGACCTTTTGTTATGGGTCATAATAAAAAAAAACTTTATTTGTGTTCTTTACCGGTGAGCTATATTAAGTTTTGTAAAGTATATATAAGTAATGTGTATAAATCAGCAAGGTCAAAACTTTGCTTTACGTATCTGTTTTTAAAATTTAATTTAAAAGCAACGAAGGTATGTTATGTATTAGTTACAGTATATAGTAGGTACTACTTATGAAACTAATGTTATTACTTGACAAATCCTTTTCAAATCTCAGCAGGGGTGAAGAGCAGACACGGCTAAGTGGTGTGACTGGTGTGGCTCATATTATGATTTTCATTTTTTCAAAAACTTACCTTATGCAGTAGGTATAAAGACTAGTATCACATGCACGTCACTTTTTGTCTTTATTTGCAGCGGCACAGTAAAACCAGTTCTATTAACTAAATCACATGGTTATAAATCGTTTGGTTTTCATATACGCTACCTGCTCACAGTTTTTGTGGTTTCTTTATATTGCGTATAGCCACTTGTTGCTTAGGGTTGCCCTGTTTTATATTCAACGAAGCACATAACGGAGGGGTAGAGAGTGAAGACTGGGTTAAAGATGTCTTAAGAGTTATCAAGGCTAAATCAATTTGAATTGAAACTTATAAAAAACCATTTCTAATATTGTAATGTACTCTGCAAGTACATAAGTCAAATTACAAGAATTATTACATGGTATACATATATAGATGTTATGTATAATACGTATGAATATAATTACAGACATTGCAAGTAAATAAATGAATAAGCAAACGTAAACGAAGAATAATTTGCTTTTAACTTTATGTATGTTACAAATAGGTAAAAAACGTATTTAGAAAATTATCGTATTTTTTATCTTGCTATCTGTCGCCATGCTCCGTTGTATTATCATATAAATTGAAATCAATTATACTCATTCGTAGCGCAAATGTGGCTGAATTCATGACAGTGGGAATTTCGAAAGGTGCACCGTACCACCTAAATACATCTTTTTGTGAATTTGGCCGTTGAAAGCATCTTAACCGTTGTGCTCGTAAATACACCTACAACCGTCTACCTGCCTGTTTACAATACCCGCTATTATATTGATTTTTTTTACAACTTGCCAGACACGAGATAAAAAGGCTTTGTCTGTAGAATGTAGATACTACAGCTTTGTTTGGATTTAACAAGGTTGTATCCCTACCCCTATGCGTACGTAAACAGTCGAGATATAAATACATATTAAAAGGTTACCTAAACTAAAGCCAATATCGGGGATTTATTCTAACCAATATTTAAATGATAGTTTGCATTTTATGTTGTAAATAGTTTTGATAATATTTTAATTGGATTATTAAATGGTTGCATTCCTAAAATATTAGTAACATTGCTATTACCTATTGTTAGTTGGTCAGTAAGCCGTGTAATCACGTGGGGTATCGAAGCGTGGTATCGCGTGAAGCTGCACTCTATATTGTTAGATATTCCACTATAAATTATAGTAATATATTCGCAAACCTATTGAAACATTCAACTTTTTGTAATTATTTGCGCCGGTTACACTAATCCAGATTAATTTGATTAGAAACAGTGATGCAACTCATTTACTACTCGGAATCTCGAAATTGTAACAAGAGATTGCTGCATTGTTCTGTAAATATATATTTCTTTTGAAAATACTTTACTAACAGAAACCGTACCATTTGATGGTATGCATTTAAGTAAATAGGTATGTTATATAAAGTTATTAATTGCAGGATACATTACTTATATTATTTTCATATTATCATGACTGTTATTTACTAACATTTAATTCGCTTTAATGAGTATAACGAGGAAAACGACAAGCGCTTATAATACTGTACATATATTTATAATAGTGTTTATGCTTCGATTATTTCAAATATTTTAACAATTATAATTTAATGTTCATCTCGCATCTTAAGCAGCAGAGTTACCCTAGCACGTGTGGCGATACGGCCTTCATTAATGTTTTTACTAATAACTTTAAATAATAACTAAACAAAACAAATTATCTAGTTAGGATGTAGCAACGAGAATTGAATAATATAAATTACAAATTTGCATAAGTAAAGATAGTTTACGAAAGTAGTTGAAGGAGGTAGTACCGTAAGCTGTTGCACTGCTAAGAGCATATGAAACACATTAATGTTTAGATATTTCAAGAAGGCAATCATCATACAAGTTAATACAAACTTTCCACAGTTTTCGCAATGTAAAGTTGTAAGGTTTCTCAAACGGCCGGTTCTGGCCTCAGTCACCTCCGTTTCCCAACAGCTAGACATTGCAGAAACCTTCGAGTGCAGCGCAAACAATAAGTGTCGATCGTGGGAGCACTGGTGTCAGCTAGCTTTGCTGTATACAATAAGCAATATCGAATTATTTCCTCTTATGCTGTGTTGGCGAAATTATATTCCGCGTAGGTAGTCAAGGCGCCATTTTGCTACGCTGATCCATGCGAACGTAACGTCAACATCACCTATCCGTGTCTCAAGGATTTAAAAACAAAAGATTCATCAATATTCGACCTTTGTGTTTCATATTCACATTTAGTAGCGAACCATTCAGCTTTGGTCACCGCCTCGGTTGCGTTCACCTCTTATAAGTTACGAAATGGCCCTACCGTAGTAGCAACCACTTCCAGTCTAATGTAACCGGTCGATGTTGTTCGATTAACGCCTCATCGCTCTGGGAATTATTTCATTGCTTGTAATTAGAAGAAAAACTTGTCTGCAGCGAAATGTAATAAAATTGTTGATTCTCTGTAGGTATATACAAAGAAATTTAATTCTACCATCAGCTTTACTTAAATTTATATTGATTTCGACAAATATTTGTCATAATTAAAGTTATCGGCTTATGCTAAATAAGTCATAATTTATTAAGAAACACTTATGGTCAACACCAGCCAAGGCTTGACGCTTTCCAAACACACATTTTGTTTAGATTCTTAATATGTAGCTTGCCTTGAACGATCGTCGTCACATTGAAGATTCCACTATTTCGATTTCAACCTCAAAGACAATCGATTTAATACAAATGTGGTGCGACCCTGATGCACAACTGCTATTGTAGCATTATTTACACCTAGGTAGACTTGTGGTTTCGTTTACTAAAATAATTCTGCTTAAACTATATTGGTAGTGTAATTTTGAGTCTTGAAGCAATGTTAGAGAATGTCATCAATAGATGTTGCTAATTGCTTTAGCAGCAAATGCGAAGGTTCATTGCCGCGAAGGCGCTGACGAGTACCGCCTACGTTCCTGTTCTCACATGGATGACACATTACTGCAAAAATAGATATTATTTTTATAGTGATAAGTATTAAAATTGCCTCCCGCAACCATATCGCTCCTCTAACCTCTACCTTTTTGCCGTCCTTATATTCTGATCTTTGCATTCACGTCGTTTCTATTGAACGAAAACTAAGTCATTTCTGATAAACAGTCACGTCACGTGTTTCATACTTTTATCGCAAATCGTTAACATGTTTTGTTATTAAACGTGAATTTAAAATGTTTCGCATTATTAGGATCACGTTGCCCTAAAATTTTCTATTCACTATTCAATTACTATTAATCATATCCCTATTCGTCATACAAACGTGACTTAAAATATGAGAGTTCAACAAATTAATAGCGAGTGTAAGTACTTACGTATTGATAATGAATATCTGAGGTCTTATGTTGGAGTGCACAGCATAAACAAAGGGTGCTGTGCTATCTTATCTCGACGACTGATAATGTCTGGAACATTATTAGTGTTGCCACAGAACACAATGTGGCCTGTGTACTTACTGTCGTTCAAAGCTTTGTTTATTTGTTCAGTGAAATTATTTTTCTTATAAAAATGCGTTCTGATATTTTTTTATATATGTAAATAAAAGTTAATGTTAATGTATATCTATCTCTTTAGGTCGATATGAAAAGCGAGCGTTGGCACGGTTACAAAATTGGATGCCGATATCCGTTTAACTTTCAAACGTATAGAAATACGTGTAATAGTTAGCCTGCTCAGCGTCCATGTCGAAGGTTTGGCTGCAGTTTTGGCACACATTCGCTACAAACGTTGCATCACAGCTCGGATTGAGCGCAGGCCGCGGCGCGTAACACTTTTACCATAACTTTGCTCTCGCCTACCAACTTCTGTGTCGTTTATGTAATTGCCCGTAAAGAACGTATCAACGTGCTCTTACGCAATGGCAAAACATCATTTGATATTCTGGTCGTGTTTAAGGGGGTCACCGCTTTGTGACTAGTCTAGTTTTGCTATATAGGGTGATTTTTATGCGGGTTCAGAAATTTATATAAGAAAATATATTACGAAACACTTACTATAGCTATTATCTGTGTTACAATACATAAGACTAACATAGAGTTATTAAAATATTTAGTAACTATTTCTGGCTAAATTGCATATAACATTTCCAAATTTATTTCTGTAGACTTGGCTAACTAACCGCTGTCGTTAGGCATTCAGATAATTATAAATCCGAATTATCAAAAAATAAATGAACCAAACAACAATTCGTTTTTCGTTAATATTGGTACGTACGAACGTTCGTAGGTCCTATCTTTATAAGCAAATGCTTACCAATCTGCTATTAGCAGCGACAAATCGTACGCATACATTCATTTAGAGTGCGCCCGTGCTGCGCTGATTTGAACGTTGAGTCGTATCTAAGATGCATTACAATAGCAGCAAAAGCGCAAACCGAGCATAGCGACATTCTCTGAGCCGAAACGGTCTCGACTTTCTTTTCTGGTTTCGTAATGACATGGCCGAACGGAGAAGCTGACGTCTTCCAGCGCAGTCACCGTTTCACAACCTCGAATCTCCAGATTTTAATTTACCATTTAGATAAACGTCGCTTAACGCACCGTTTCTCATTTCACGGTACCCCAAGAAACTATTAAATTGAAATAGGTCGTTTTGTTTTTGTCGGGGATTTAATGTAAACTATCTTTTCTGTAGTCGAAGTGCTGTATGATGCGTATGTTGGTGCGGTGAAGGCCAGGTAGTCCAGCATAGAAACAAAGTTACCATAAATGAGATGAGTGCAATAGTTGCAGCGTCCCATTGCGCGTGTTTCGCACGATCGCACGTTTGCATAAGAGCGTTGCACAAACGTTGCTATTACTGTGATTTTAATTCGCGCGTGCCGCGATATCTTGCACACGGTATATGTGCTCACGGTGTAGGAAGAGAATTTCATACTCTTTCACTTTTAGTATTGTTTCGTTGTGGCCGCCTCGCCTTCCTATGTAATTTCCCTTCCTCATCCCTACTATTTCATGTTATTGCATCTCTTTATTACACCCGAGAACGTCTTAGATAATAACAAAGCATACTAGTTTCAACATAATATTATATTGTCCACCTAATTCATACCAAACGCGGCATTTAATTCATTCTCAAAAATGTTGTATATTTAAACGAACAATTGAACGTCACAAGCATTCCGATAAAGCTTGTGAATATAATCGAAGTAATTTTGCTTAAAAACGAATTTATTTAAATTTTTACAGGAACAGGTTTCAAATTAAAGTGTTTTAATTCCGTTTTATGTAAATAGGGTGTCACCCCAATTTAAAAAGCACTGCGCACTCGGGCACCTGTATTTTTTTTTTTTTTTATACTATGAAGAACGAACCATCGACCTCGTGAGCCTGTATGTGTCATCCAACCCGGCACATTGTATTTTAACTAATGTAAAATTATTTATGGATCCGTGTTTCATTAACTTAGTCATTGCTATGCTAATGTAATCTATTACAAAATGCTATAAACTCAACCCTCCTTCGAAATTCTTACTAAAGCTTCATTAATTCATAATTACGATCTACTTAAGTAATTAAACTAATTGCAGCAATTCTTTAGATCTACAAATGATCGTTCTATATATACTCGTGTACATAGAGAGCGATACTTTGTAAACAAGATACAACAGTTTATTTTGCTTACTATTTTAAAACGTGCAGTTATCTCTTATTTATCAGGAAAAGTCGTTTATTTGACTAAACTAATCACTTATTTTAAACAATGTGTGTTTAAATTATGAATTTACAACAATATGCTTAGATTACAGTGCTTATTAAAGCAGGATTTTCTAACAATTGTTAGTGTTTACCTAATGTGTGTAAATAAATGCCAATTAATGAAACGCAATTGCATCGCATTTATCGCTTGTTTATTACAAAAGATATAACTACTTATCATTGTGACTGGCGTCTTGAATAAAACACCTAAAGATTTATGTACTAACTTAATAAATATACATTAGACATATTTTTAATTAAACATGAATTAAACAAGTATTTATACTTTTGACAGTATTTTCTTATTCATACTAAATGTTATATTCTACTAAATTATTCCAACACATATCTGAACATATTCAATAATGTATCTCGGCAATAACACCAAACAAGGAAATCAATCAAGAGTGAATTGCAAGTTAAATAAGTGTTACGCTACACTCTACAGGTTGTTGTTTCGTTCTGTGATCACGTACTCGTTTCAGTGATAGTAATTCTGATCTCCGTTTATAGATAGTGTGTCAATAATGAAAGTGGCGCATTACTCCACGGCAGGTCAGTGCCGCATTGCATAATCTATGTCACAGTGAACATCATCGTGCCAATTTCGGAACAGCTGATCGATCACGTACATTTCCTATTTGGCTTTGTTACAACGTCACACGAAACAAACTTATCCTAACAAACTTGCAATGTGTGATTACTCCTTTAAAGTAGAAGTCAGTAATTCCTGTTGTGTGTAAGTATGACAATTCCTAGTATTGACAAATTTGTAGCGCTAAAAGAATTCATTTGAGTCCAATTTTAATTAAACTCAAAAACTTTATCGATTATGGAGGTTACTACTTTGAGTCTAGGCTGAAAACTTAGCAACATGTGTTTTAAACTTCAGCTAGCAAAAATAAAGTTTATCTAAAATGGGTAGATTGTTCGCTAGTACACCCTGATTAGTAGCTAATGTGTTGTAACAAGCATGTACACATTACCGGTATTATAACGTCGTGCAAGCTGAGCGTGCAAAAGAGCCAAAAGAGCAGAGCTCAAAGGTCAGATTTCTCTGAGGTGACGGAAGTGTTGGGATGTATGTCCTGGCATAGGAAATACGACGTGATGCACGTTTATAAGTGCCTTTGAACTTTTAATATTTGGCGAACAAAGATCACCTTGGCTAATTCTGCTTGTCATGAGATCATAGACCGTACATTTGTTTTTATTTGAATAAATTATATACTCGAAATATGTTGATGTATTTAAAATAAGTACGTGGGGAAAAACGCGTAGTTGATATAGTTAAAGGCGTTGAACTTCACAAGGTCTTGCATATTTCCTTCTTTGCAATCAAAACCGCTTCCCTGTTATTATTGCACATTTAATAGTTATTAGTCGTTTAATATGAAACGTTGACCTCATTTTTCTAACCGCCGTGCAATCAATAGATTTGTATTCGTCGCATCTAATTATAGTTTCGGTCATTTTATTTAACTACCTTATCTTGTGTAATGTTATATTAGAATGTATAAGTGCAGTACATAATCTTGTATTACACTCCGTTATTATTACCGAGGTTATCTAAGTAGCTACGCAACTAGATACACGTAACATGAATGTAATCTAACATTATTATATATTAGTACCAGAGTTGAATGACTATTCAGGATTAATCTATCAATCAATGATACGCTTGTCATTGATGTACATCTTATATTTCATAGAAAATAATTAGTGAAGTTACCGAAAAATAAACGTCTTATTTCGCGTTACATTAATTTCGAACTTCCAAGCTTGGTAAAATAACACATTAAAAATACGTACTTGTTTTAAAATCGCAGTATTATCAAATCGCGGCTCGCATGCATCGTGCACGGATGCGCACGAGTAGATTCGTACCTACGTTCTCAAGGGCCCATGAAATGCAGCAAAGCATGCACGAGAATTATTAAAGCCAGCTCTGCGCTCATTATGACCGTTATTATTCTACAAAAGGAGCATTAATTATTCAATTGTAGGGAAAGGCCAAGGTGAAGCGTAAGCTTTATGATACTAATTAGTTTTTATGCGTTTTTAGGACGATTCAGATAAATTTTCGAGATTCGGTCATGCCCAATTTAATAAATTACTTAGATATTTAGAAGAATCGTTATGTATACAATTTAAATAGCATCTAAACGTTGGGTTTTTCGGTTTCTTAATTGAGCGTTAATACTTACATAATAGGTAATTTTAAGAATATAGTTGATAAGTAAGCAGCCGCTAAAGTGTCGTGACGGCAAAATTTATAGCTCGTGAACATATATTAAAGAATTTCGTAATGACTGCGGGAAACGATATTATGTACCCTAATACATAACTATTGGGTGAGGAATCATCACCGTAACAAGTGGGGTGATCTATGACATGATAGTCAGACATGCTTCAGCGGCGCATCGTGGAAAACTTTAACGTACTTTTCATTTCATTCATACTTATTTTCTTATTTTTAGTGTATATTTTAGGGAAAGGATCTATAATTACAAAATATTGCACCACACTTAACTTAGGATACTTTACTGTAAAACTATTAATAGACATGATAACAATTTTTAAGTTTGAGGTGTCTAGGAAATAAATATTAAAAAAACATGTACAAAAACGATAACAATTCAATATTTCCAATAAACAAAGGTTACAAAAAATAATCAGTAAATACGTGACGCAAGTTGATAACTTATCCGAAACTAGTACAGGCAGTTCAAAAGTTATCGAGCTGACCCCCGCCTGATACTGTTTCCTCGACAGTTTACCGCAGTTTGTTCAACCTGCATGTTTTCACTGCTTTATTTACAATTGTCGTACTAAAACTAATCTCGAAGGAGTCACGTCCGGTTCTCGGAGACAACGTTCTATGAATTGCAGGACGAACAGTCTGCACATGTTGCTAATTGGTAAGCTTTTATGGATAATACTCGCATAAGATTAAATTAACAAACACGACGATGTTTGCTTGTGTATGTATTTAATTCTTTATTGCTCGGAACGATGCACAACACTGACCCGCATGCGTCGTTAACGAAAGTGAAACTGGTCGTAATCGTAGTTAAGCTTCTCTATTTTTGTGAGATCCGTGGGCTTTGAACATCTCTCACTAAACAACCATAATCTTTATATATGAATAGGTTAATAAACTTAAGTATTTTTTTTTTAATTTTCATGATAATCTTCGTTCTTTCATACATAGGTCTACTTTGTCTTGATTCAAAAATTA